>OMKY01213473.1:0-13766 GCA_900302395.1 Bregmaceros cantori | reverse complement strand
GGTATTACGGGTTGAGCAGTGCCGTAGGTTCTAATTCCCTCTCCGGCTTTTCCGCCATGTCTCCCCCCGCGCTTGCGCCCAAAAAATAACTTGAAAAAAAACTCTGTTACCTGACTTAAATAGACAAGTTTTTCCTTTTTACTCAGTACATTTTAAACGAAAATATAAATACCTTCTACTTCTACTCTTTCTTTGCAATTATACCAGTGTGAAATAACTATTTAAAAGTATATATATACACACACACACACACACACACACACACACACTGTATCTCTATATATATATATATGTATATATATATATATATATATATATATATATTTCTACCGCCTCGCTCGTTGCCCATGCATGTCTGCGTCGAATAAGATTGGCCTGGCCGTCACGCAGCAACTGGACGCAAATTCTCTTCCCATCCACTTATATGGTATTTTCGGGATTTTTGCCGCCTGCAACAAGAACTCCAATGGAAAAGCACTGTTAGGCTCCACATTTGAAAATGGGTGTCCCAGAACCTCCCTGGACCGCCCCCGGACATACAGATACTGTCTCAAGGTGGCAGAGCCCATACTGAGTCTATGGATTAATCATAAAAGAATGAGTGGTCAACCCCTGGATACCTGCCAGGCCTCCAGCTGTTGGGACAGGTGTACTTTCTGTTGGATGGCGTCTAGCAGCTGGTTGTTGAGGCTCATGATGTCGATCTTACAACGCGCTAGCTCCATCTCTACCGCTCGCTTCCTGTGGACCACACACCATTCCAACAACAACCCATTAAGTACTGCTTTCTGTTTCAACAACCCATTAAGTACTGCACAAACCCCACAGGCCCGTTTGTGCGGGCCTGTGGTGGTCTAAAACCACTTTTCAGAAAATAAGCCAGACCATACATTGTCTTGTTGCTGGGGCTTAGATCACAGCACACGCAGCACGGTGAGATTGCTTCATCATATTCTGCACGTCTGCTCATCCCCCTTTTATTGAGTTAGTGAGAGTGGGATGAGAGAGATCTTGCAGAAATCTTGGCGAGGGGCGGGGGGACTTGAGATGCTGCCTTGTACATGTGAACTAAGTCACAGGCACTATACACGGGCTGGATGCGGGTGTCTTACGGACTACCCCACAGAGCCAGCATCGAAAAATAAAACATGTCAGTGCTTCGTACTTGGCGATAGCTTCATCGCGGTCTCTTATTGCTCTCTCAAGCTGTTCACTGGGCTCCTGAGGGTCCTTCGCTGGTCTGATCCCGTCACTCTCCTCCACCGAACACATCTCCACTGACAGCAGCGCCACCTGCAGCACGACACACACGCAACATCCTCAGCCCATCATCACTATCACCACTTGTAGCAGAATGTGCACCAACAGGGCTCAGCCTTGACCTCACCTGTTTAGGGTCAGTAGGCTCTGACCGTAGCCTGGCAAGCCAGAAACAGCACATCGCTCACACATCGCACGCATCTAGACCGAACGTCCGATGCGTGATTGATTCATTGGGTCTGGCTTGTCAGGCCACTCTGACCATTCATAGATGTTGTCGTACGATCATTTGTGTAACTTCCACTAATGCAATTTGAGGTGCTTTATATGATCGTACAGTTATAGATATTTTCCATATTCATTAGGTGAACCCAACTCCCTAATTGTTTTTATTATAAAGGAACTAGACCGGTGACACACACACACAAATCCACCAAAAAAAGTGAACTTTTGATAAAAACATGGAGTTGTACGTTTCGCTACCACCAGAAGTGCCAATATTTAAATCAAACACCAGCTGATGTGCTGTTTGGATCTTTTTCCTTGTTTCTTTGAGAGGTCATTGGAGCTCATAACGTTTTTTGGTAAATCTATCGGGCCGAGTGCCAGAGCGGGCCACACGGTCGCATTTCTACTTTTTCAACTATGAATCAAAACAGGGCAAATGCATGTATATATGTGTGTGTGTCACCTTAAAAAAACATGCGAGAAGGGGCACCGGCACTGGCAGTAGCGGATAGGTGAATATTTCCCACCTGGCCCCGGGATGCGGGCATTTGATCAGACTAAATACATTCATTTTGAAACAAATGATTACTAATCCGTTAAGTTTTTTTTTTGCACTGCGCAGGCACATCATCTTTTACCAGCTGCATGCTGCTAAGTGCTAATCAACCTTGTGCGGACTTCCCCATGTTCCCATTGTTATTATCCTGAGGGCCGTGCCGGGCCGTTGAAGTTATTAAAAGTACGGGCCGAGGGCCAGGTGGGGCTTGCATTGCTGGAGGTATTCAGCCCGATGAGCTCTCTAGTATGTCCGCACCACCGAAGAGGGACGCAGCACTACAAAACCCCAATAGCTAACTGTCAATTTTAAAAAAGTAAATAACAATCTGGCAGGCGGTTCCGAGCCCTACTCACAAATACTACCAGGTTGAGAAATAGCTTCTTCCCCACTGCAGTACTGCTTCTGAAGTCTAGGAAGAGCAACGCCACTTACAGGTTGCGGAAACTCTTAAAGTGAACTATGCATTGGCTGCAAGCCACCGTTTACTAGGGGACAACGACAACTAGTACTCCATAGTGCAGTGTGAACATTGTACATTGACCATTGCTCTAGTATTACTGTTATTACCACTGCAGTTAGCAGTAATACTGTTCTCTTGTTAATAAAACCATCATGCCATTACCATTATATGAGTAGTATATTATCACTACTGTTATGTTATTACTATATTAGTAGTACAGTGTTGTTAATACTAGCATTACTATTATTTTTCTGATGTTTTTTTGTTTTCTTTCTATGTTCTGTTTTATTACTTGCTGTACCAAGGAGTGAACATATAACCAAAGTCAATTTCCATGTGTGTGCTTACACAATATAAAGTATTTCTGATTCTGATTCTGACAAAGGCTGATTGAACATTCTGAGAGAGGACTACGTATAGAGCATATTGTTACTTTTGGCAACACGAGAGTGTTCTGAGTCTACCTCGTTGTGTAGTCTGAGTATCTCCTCTTCACCGCATGTCTTCTTCTCTCCCTCCGTGTCGTACAGATCTCTCACTTCCCTCAGATCCGCCCCCATCTTCCTCATCTGCTCTTCCAGACCTTCGTCATCGCTGCGTCTCGAGCCCTGCACACAAAGTGAAGATGTTAACCTGATCATCCATTTAAAAACAGGTGTGTTCGGGTGCAAACCTGCACCGTAGTGCTACAAAAAAAATAGTACTTTTAGTGCTAGCAGTATGTGTGGCAACCCATTGTCAATGCAAGTGCGAACATGCCAACTACATTTCCCAGCGGCCTCATGCAACACGGAAGTCTGGTCACTTGACCGCGGCAAGCGCCCAGCTATCTATCGGTAATTTGGTGATTAAGTATGAGTATGTTACTTATAAGCTATAGAAATTAAAAATGTCAATCTGCAATGTCTCCCCCCGACTCTTCATCCCAGTTTCTGATTTAATCCTATCACTATCTCTCTCAATAAAGAATGAAAAACGGCGCTTGCACCCAGAAAATGACTAAAAAAAAATAAAAGAATGTAATTTCAACAAAATGAAATCTGACTAAGAATCTACTCTGTAAGGAATAAACAAAATAAAACTGAAATACAATTATTATAGTGTAAATCCAATAGTATGATCTTAGCTTAGACGTGCCTGCATATGTACTTTGTATTACCGTATTAACAAAATAAAACTGAAATGCCAAAAAAGTTATATTTTTCCGTAATCGTTCGGCCAAAATCGGTGATAAAGTGGTGCTTGTTATTGTTTTATTGTTGTGTATGGAAGAGTGGGGGCATAGCAAAGATGTAGCTTGGAGTAGCTTGAGCAACCACAAGAATTTTGAAAGCTACCCCAAAGCAACCCCTAGGATCAGACTATTAATTATGCAATTGCTGTGTTAAATAAATTAATATTAAATATTATTAAATTCATATATTTCGACCATTTAATAAAACATTTAATGTGTTTTGGTTTTAAATTAAAATTAAAACGAGAAACCTAAAGTTATCGTGCATCGTGTGGCTTGAGCCAAAGTAGCCTGCTGTCTCAAGGCCGCCTTTAGCCGAAGTGAAGGCAGTGAGGGCTTCGCTCCTTGTACGTCAGCTGGGGAGGAGAGCGGTGGCTCTCCTCATGACAGACAAGCAGCGAGACAGACGAGCTACACAGCGCGCAGGGGGCGGGGCAGAGCGTGCAGACGAATCGCGGCTTGCCGAGCACGGCTGCAGGTCCACACCCGCTTGTGCCACGGGCTCCCATGAACTCCGACCCGCCTGAGCCCCGTGCAGAAACACTCGGCTGTCCGTTGCATAGCAAGTGAACATAGCTGGTGACACCGTGAGTGCCATGACAGAGACTTGCATGGACAGATTGAATGGACAGGTTACCGAGTCGTGACCCATCGCTTCTCCCTAGCATCTTGCCACTTAAGTTCAATTTTGTTCAATTTGCACTCTCTGAGACATTTCTAATTAGTCGTATTAAAATGACATATTGATATCTATGAGTTTTATCACTTTTGTAGTAAAATGTCCTTAAAATGTTAAGGAACCCCTAAGCAACTGCACTAAAAATATTGTAATACGAGGCTGCCCCCTCGTGGAGGAGCTGGGGAATAGAGGAATTTAGATCGGCAATAGCTGAGCTCAGCCAATGCCAAGCTTCGTTCTGACTCTATTTAAGGGGCGTGTTAGCCCAAGTTCGGGCATCAACGGTGCCGGCCCAGAATGCTATTATTACAAAAACGGAAAGAGTGGAATATTTACTAGTGTTGGTGTTAATTTACAGAGTTACATGGTGCTGTGTCAATTAGACTCTACAAAGCCCTGCCCAAAGCCCCACCCACCTCGTCCTCTCTCAAACTTTAAAGACCGCCATTTTCATTGCATCGGGACTCATGCAGCACCCAACCCTTAGCGCGGGCCGAGGTTCGGCTCGGAACCCAGGTGTTTGGGTCCCAGTAGCCCTGGCGACTCGCCATGTCGCAGGCCCTTGCGGCCTTCGTCTGCTCAGATGCAGACGCCCGTCCCTTCACAGACGTGCCTGCAATGCTGTACCGTGTTAGCCAGTGTTATTTTTTTTAACTCAAATTCAAGTTAATTTTAAGAGAAGTTAAACACTATGGAAAGAGTTAATTTTACACCGGATCTGTTAAGGACTAAATACACTCAGGCCGAGTGTTAAATTTAACTCTTTAAGTGTTGATTTAACACTGCAGCATTTACTGTGAACGCCACTGTGGAAGAGATACATCTTTTGGTTCATGTGTTTCATGGAGAATGCCTACTGTGGACTCATTCCCGTCTATCAGGTTCTGGGTGAGGCGCCGGAGCTCCGACAGGCTGGCTCTCAGGAAGCCGACGGGCACGTCCTTGGGCGACCAGGACTCCGACGAGTCGTCCATGGACGAGTCGGTGGACAAGGCCGAGTCTGTGATGTCGTTTCCTCTCAGGTGGGAGCACAGAGACCGCACCTCACTGTACGCCTCCCACAGCTGCACGCGTAACTGCAGAGGGAGCATGTATGTACATTAGGCTTGTCTGGTACCTATAACCAGGCAGAGATGACAAGTAACGTACAAATATTCAAATACTGTACATTTTTCAAGTAACTAGTCCTTTTAGAAGTATTTATTTACTTTTTATTACTATTATTATAGTGACCAAGTCACAGCCTTGATTAACATTTCCTGTCTGAGTTGTTGTGTATTCATGCTGAATAAATTCTAGCACCAGCATTGGAGAGATCAGACTGGCTTCGGCCTTCGGCTACCTCTCCGTGTTGAAGAGCAAAGGCAACCTGTGTGTCGGTCTTATTTAATTTCTCTCATCAATAAATATACTCTATTTTGTTTGTGCCACAACACCAATCTACAAGAACTATTAACATCATTAGGTAATGCAGCCTAATGTAAACACCACTACATACACGTGACATATGTATCTATGCATCTAAAGGAGCCAGGTAGACATACTATATTTGGTTAAAGAGTCTTCTCTGAGCCACATATCAGTGGAACTGTCTTCCTAATCAACTAAGGGAGATGCCCACCTACCTCACCTATATCTTACGAGTCGACGAGACAAACGGAGTGCATCGTCCACGGACGGCACATTGGTGACGCGGGAGGCGGAATCGTCAGCGAGCGGCCCAGAGGACGCAGCTGCTCCTCGTCCGACCTCGTCAGTGCGACTCTACTTTAAGGACCGTTCGACTCTGGGTGAACGCCGTCCCAAAGTCTTAGACCAGGTAAGCCTGCCTGGCTAAGTACATCACAATCGATTCAATACTTAGACGATGACTACGTGGATTTTTGTTCTTGTACTGGAGTTTGGCTCATCCCTGGTGGTTTCCCTTCTGTCTGCAACCTGACCTCCAGGACTCCCTACTGGAACCCGTATCCACCCCGGTGGACCCAGAACCAACTGATATTGAGATGAATACAGCGCCGGAAGATGAATCCATGTACTCTGAGTAGATAGATATTGTGATTGTGTTTCCACAGCCTCTGAAGGGGTTATGTAATCATAATTGAAATATGTAATATTCTCTGTTTATTATTAATATTTTCAGTTTTACAATAGAAGGGTTTTCAAACCCTTCCTTTTTGTCCCCTCTGGGTTATTCCAATCATACCGTCCATAACCTGTGACACTAAAACAAAGTCTATTTCATATTCAGAAATTAAAATTGTAGGCCTTATCTATCTTGAATATTCACCCACAAGTTAACTTGTGTATGCCTTGTCCCCCCCTGCCCCCGGCACAGCCAGTAAGACGCCCGCATCCAGCACCGTGCCTGTAACTTAATTCACAGGTACGGGCAATAACACACGTTCTCCTCCCTGACATTTCTGCAAGGTCTTCCCCACGTCCCAGGTCCGACTTTTGCACCGTCAATGAAAATAGGAAAAGTCCTCACGCCGAATAAATAAATAAATAAATAAATACATACCCACATTTCATCGCAGGTCTACAATTTAAGTTGCTGAAGTCATTAAACATTACATTTACCCCTTAAAGAAAACATGACGCTCAACCACAACCTATAGACGAGTTTACCCGCGAAATACAGGCGGCTGGCATTTTGTCCTACCGAGATGAAACAGACTTCCGGTGCCTTATTGACGCTAATGCCAACTCCTGTACATGACCGAGGCCCGAGCACCCCAAACACACAAAACGCACGCCAATTAAAAATCCGTCCACTAGGTGTCGTCTGTGACCGGTTACACATTACACCACTCGCTCCGTTCATAATTTTGTATAAATATTGACTGAAATACAGACAAAATCCGACTTAAAGTTACTCACCGAGTGGTCTCTTCTGGACCAATAGGCTGGCTGCTTCCACTAGTTATTACAAAAGGAATGAGAAAATGGGAGTTGCACTGATTATTAAATCATGCGTTTGTGGGTCACAGATCCGCACGGGAGCATTTGGGTGCTGAATAGCACCCTGCAAGCTACCCCCATCCATTTCAAATAACCCTGTAGGTGTGTGTTCGCACCGAATATAAATGTTGAAAAATTGCCAAAAACACATTGAACTAAATGACACCGGATGTGACGTCTATAGGGATCAATTTTCCCACAGACACTCTCAGTGTTGACTATCGATTCAAACCATGAACATTTCGGTCTGCAACCGCATGGTTTTTGGAACAGCCTACAAACTGAGTTACAGCCAGCTTCATATATATGACCTGCAGAAGAAATCCCCAGCTGTTGGAGACTTGGAAGCAACCTCGTGTTTTTGTGATGTGAAACATATGAACTAGCAGAGCGTTTGAGCGTGCTTGCTGCATCTCCCACCTGCTCCCTCTCGTGCTCCTGGTCCTCCTGCTCCAAACTCTGCTCCATCTCCCAGGCCAGGGAGCAGCAGGAGTGCAGCACCCCGCGCTCCTCCTCGTCCAGACGTTCACTCAGCTCACGCTGGGACAGCTGAGCCTCCCGTAGCTCCAGCTGACTCTGACATAGCTACACACACACACATACACACAGATACACAGACACACACACAGACAACCCCCCCCCACACACACACACACACACGCACACACACACACACACACACACACACACACACACATTTACACACAGTGATGCAATATTCTGCATTAACTCATTCAGTGCCAAGGGCGTGTTACGTGTCACGTGTTGTGAATAGTACCGCTGAGTGCCAAAGATGCATTGACACGTCTTTGGGTTGTTTTGCAAAAAAAAAAAATATATTTGGTGCAGTACCTCTATCTGACCTCCAGAGGGCACCATATCTCACGAGTGGGGCCATATAAAGGGAGCTTACAGCGGCGGTGTATACTGCCACCGAGTGCTCACCCCCGGCACTTCACCTGCATTTACTCAAGATTTTGTGAGAAATCAGCAGTTTTAGTGATGCCCACCGCTGTTCTGGAGGCTAAAACTAAAGACTGGAAACAGGTAGAAACAAGTGTTTTTTTTCTGTTGATAAAGGAGAGTCTCCTTTATCATCAAAAAGTTTTGCCATGTGTTTTCTTGACAAGGACACACAAATGAAATCTCTATGGGTCTTGAAAAACATGTTGAAAAAAAAACATAGACTGTATATAAGTAGACGCAGCGTGCGTGACGTCATCCTATTGCTTTCATCCTAGCTGGATTGAAGCATCCGACTGCGCGGTGCCATTGCTGAAAGTACCCATATATCCGGAGACAAGTAGAGGTAGAGAGAGCTCTACCTCTGTCGTTAGAGCTAGGGGCGCTAACGACAGAGTCGGAATGAATGGGATACTATGGGATCTGAAATAAAAAATATTAACGCCAAATCTGATGCGTTTGTAAAATTATGACCCCCCTCACACAATGAACCGTTAATTATCCCGACAATATACATGAAAACATCAATTAGAAACAATCTTTAAATAGGTTGAATAAGTAAAAAGCGATAGACATGGCATGGCATGATAGACAAGGCAGGAACTGACTGCTGCGTCTGAGAGAAGGATGCTCCCCGGCCCCAGACTGACCTGCATGTCTTTGTCCTGGCACTGTCTCTCCAGCAGCTCGGCTCTCTCCCTCAGACTGTCCACCGTGTGTTGGAGGGTCTGGTTGTCCTCCAGCACCGCCTGCAGCTGCTGCTCCAGCTCCGTCCTCCGCTCGCGGAGCACACCGATCTGGAACACACGCAGGGACAGTTCCTACACTTTACACACATTGCTGCTTTACCCTGGCGGCACCAACCATTGTTTTGTTACCTGCGCCGGGCCGTAGCCGCGAAGCAGGTCATGTTATTAGCCGCCTTGGTTTGTCCCCTCGATAACTGAAAAAGTTGTGCACGGATCTGGATGACATTTTTCAGAATTGGGCCCATTTGGACAATGGGCCCAAAGCCCAAATTTTAATAACATGTGCTTTGTAGACAGTGAACTACAAAGCACATATACACAGAGAGTTGTGAGTTCACTTTTGCTCATCAACAGCATTGCCATACATGTCAACAACTAAGGGGAATATACGTCACAAACACCTACACTGGACAAATGATAAATAACTCACTTTCTCAGACCTGAGCCCTTGATGTAGTAACCGGCCTTCTCCAACTGAGGAAAGCAAAGCTCATTCACTTTAATCAATAAAGGTCTAATTTGAATGGGGCTATCCCACTTGGCCAAATGATTTATTTACAATGAAGTTTTATATCGTCAAGACGGGTTTTGGGCATTTCGTGTTGCTAACCACTTTGTTACTGGAGTATAAAGTTGTTGTTGCTGTGTGTTCATGTATAATCTATGTGGTGGAAGCTTCATACAGAAATGTCCTATGATCTTCAAACTATTTTATAATCTGGAGCGACAATTACTTATAGTATTTTTCTTAATTTATGTTTCTATTCCATTTTAATTCATAATGGAATGCAAGGGGTGGAGCAGACATGCAAGAAAGCTGTCAGTGGGGGGAAGCACTTCTTTTTTCCAGCATCAGCAACGTTTTTAATTTTAATTGGATAGGATTAGTCGGAAACTGGGTTGGGGGGTGGGGGGGTAGACACCGCAGACAGGCCGATGAGGGGAGGAGAACTAGTGGCACTGCGGGCGCTGCGGTGTCCATAACCCACTTCACCAACGACAGACACCTCCTCGAGGTAACTTTTTTTGCATGAAACTGAGTGTAAACCAGTCAGGGTGAATCACACATTTTTCCGCCAGCGACACGCCATCAGAGACATTTTAACAACACTCTGAAACGGAGTTGTCAGAACGACAAATAAAACTCACAGCATCTGTTGATGAATCACGCCCGCCGTAAACTTGGCTCCGTCGCGGCAGTAGGACGCGTCCGTCTTGTCAGACAATTCTGAATACCATGTTGTACTGATGATTATAAAACCGTCCCCTGTGAGAGTAAACCCCCTCCCCTGTGTATCGACCGGCACACGTCATCGGGGCTGACTGACACGCAGTGGTCGGAACGTTGACTTTAGTGGCATGTCTTGTTCGGAAGATTGGCCTGTGACACTCGGTGGTCAATGTCTACAGTCTTTAGAAGAGGTGTCAATGGGGCTATCTATCCCCGTGGCGCAGGGGGCTAGACCGCTGTTGCTAAAGCCAGACTCATTCATAGGCTTGTGCCTGTGATCACAGCACACGCAGCGCCGTGAGATCGCTTCACCTCACAGTCATGTACTGCAAATCCGTTTTTTCCCCGCTCTCCTGTCCCCCCTTCACAAGTTCACACTGATGCCGTCAATAAAATAATAAAATGTTGTTACCACCGGAAAAATAATGAAAAACAGATGTTAAATGCTTATAGCTACAGATTGCCGCCTTCCTCTTACAGTGTGCCATACACTAACCACATTATAAACATAATCTCTAGTCAGACTACTCTGTTAGCCACTCATATGATCGTAGCCTGGCAAGCCAGAACAGATGAATCGTCCACACATCGCACACAAATAGAACGATCATTAGTTCTGGATTAAGCAGGCTCGAAAAAAGTGGCGTGGAGGCCCACGTCTCAATTGAAACAAGGCCCGCCTTAACGGGCCGCTGATTGGCCCACCCAAATTTGGACACCGGACCGTCTAGTCGCGTGCGATGTGTGGACGATTCATTGGTTCTGGCTTGACAGGCTAATATGATCATAGTATAGTGCCCACAGACAAGCATATCCATCCAGACATGTGCTCTGATGCAAATGGTGCACTTGTGGTCGTATGGAGTTTTTGGTTCCAGTTCACTGAAAGTGCCCGGATGATGCCCTAAAAACAGTGGCTGTGTCCAAAATTGTTCCCTATCCCCTACTCCCTACCCCCCATATAGTGCACTCACTTATAGTGCATTTAACAGCAACGGCCGAGATTTTGGACACTAGAGTTGGTGACATCAAAATTGTTATAATATATATATACTTGTAAAATATATAATTATGAAATTCAACAATCATCACAAAAAGTGATAAGTACTTACATAGTACTATTTGCCGTGGTCGGTCGCTATTGACATCCGCAGTGCCATGTTTTTGTAGTTTAGGTCATTTAAAAAATGTTTCACAGTGAATTATGGGTTATATTGCTTTGTCTAGGGATGCTCACTACTTTTTGCGGTGCATTGTGGGATACTTTCAGTGCACTATATAGGGTACATGGAGAATTCGGACACCCCTACAAAATGGCGTGCGCCCCAAATAGTGCACTATATGGGGGATAGTGTGAACGATGAACAATGCATGACCTAAACGGCCACCAACGGCCTATGTAGCGTAAATGGAATGACTTAAGGCCAGTGAACACCAATGCAACGGAACGGTTGCAGACAGTTGCGGGCAGTTGCATTGGTGTGCACTGGCCATAACAAGACTTACATACACGTCATAGCCGCTCATGCGTTATAGGCTGGTTGTAGTCCGCTTGCTGGTGGCATACTGAGTTATTAGGGCTAATTATCGTTGCAGCACACGCATAGTTACACACACACACACACGCTCATACAGCTTGGGCAAAATCACTCTACACCAAAAAAACTCAAACCAATACGATGAAGAAACTGTTCACGCGCAGAGAACTCAAAACAGAAATGCTGCAATGACATGCAAAATGTCCCAATGTAATTTCCAGAAAGAGCGATAGAGTGAACTACAGAAGAATGTGCCGCACACTGAAATATAGGGCACTATATGATGTGGTTCAACCCAACAGTCTATATAGTCAATAGACAGTGAATGGCACTCGTGACCTGCATAGGCAAGAGTGTGTCTATTCCGACGTCACATTCGCCAGCGGCTATGTGGGTCAAGGGTTGTGCATTGTGAAGCCATTGTATAAGCGCCATCACAAGGCATCACAATGGTAAGCTCGCAGGAGGAGGCTGGAGCGGATGAGAAGGTGCTTGATGTTTGCTGGACTAAGAAATTTAAAAAAAGATCGAAATATTCATCATCCACATCCAAAGATGGGGAGCAACATGGGTCACATGCTCTGAATCTACTAACTGTAGTTAAGTAGATTCTTCAAGAATCTGTCATTTTAGAAGTATTTATTTCCAGAGATGGGCAGTAACACATTAGTTTCACTACTTTTTACTTTTGGAGTACATTTTTCACAAGTTACTTTCTTTTACTCGAGTAAGTTAGCGACACCCGTTGGGAACTCTATGGGGGTATGTTAATTCTCTATGGAGGTATGCTTATTCTCTATGGGGGTATGCTAATTCTCTATGGGGGTATGTTAATTCTCTATGGGGGTATGTTAATTCACTATGGAGGTATGCTAATTCTCTATGGGGGTGTGTTAATTCTCTATGGGGGTATGTTAATACTCTATGGGGGCATGTTAATTCTGTATGGGGTATGTTAATTCACTATGGGGGCATGATAATTCTGTATGGGGGTATGTTAATTCACTATGGAGGTATGCTTATTCTCTATGGGGGTATGTTAATTCTCTATGGGGGCATGTTCATTCTGTATGAGGGTATGTTTTTTTTAATAGCAACTTGCCCTCTATAAGTGAAAATGTATGGAATAAATATGGGTATAAAATGACTGTGCAGGACTTTTAGAGCCTGCACTTTTTACTTGGTTTGAGTATATATTTGAATCAGTAGTTTGTAGTCTTACTGATTTTTTTTTTCAAGTTATATTTTTAATGCAAGCGTCATTACTGTATATCACTCTTATTGGAAACGTGTGCTGTGATCCAAACCACAGGCACAAGACTATGTATGGGGCTGGTCATAGCAGCGGCCTAACCCAATGCGTCACAGGGCCAGCCCCAAGTTTTTCAATAAAAAATATTGGTACTTTTGCCATCTCTGAGGATATCATATGCATTGACATTAGCCAGCTAAGTAGTCTGCATATTGACAAACAGCCTGTTCCATGGTCAGCAACTTGGGAGAGATTTATCTATCTGGTGTATGGTTCATGGTGTAATCCACCAGCCAGTGACCTATATATATACCTATCTACAATGACCCACTTTATCTCCCACTCCCACTAAACCTTCAATCAATTGATATAATACTGTCTCTCTTTCCATCTCTCTCTTCAACCCTTTTCTCTCACATCTCGTTCTCTTTCTCCCTGTTCATCCCCCATCTCTTTCTGTATCTCTCCCCCGCCTCTCTCTCCCTCTCTCTCTCTCTCTCTCTCCCCATCTCTCTCTCTCAATACCCCATCTCTCTCTCTTTCTCTTTTTTCCCCCTCCCCCTCTCTCTCTCTCCCTCTCTCTCTCCCTCGATTCCCCATCGCTCTACCTCTATCTTCCCCATCTCTCTCTCTCTCTCTCTCTCTCTCT
>OMKY01213472.1:0-29343 GCA_900302395.1 Bregmaceros cantori | reverse complement strand
ACCAAACGAACTTGGTCATCTTCCATTTACCCATATTAGAAGAAAATCTAGTCAGTTCATGAACCGACCCTAGACCAGGGGCTCTTGAACCTTTTCACCCCGAGGACCCCTTTTAAAGTAACTTGTGGACAACTTCATTTTAATGGTTACCAATTTTTCATATCTGGAAATCCATAATATGGCGGTAACGTCATTAATACTGTGGAAAAAATGTATAGCATAACATAGTATGACATTAAACCAGGGCTTTGAACCGGTTCAAGAAACGAAAACCTTTTTGTATTTTCCAGGGAACCGGAAACGTTATAATTTTTTATGTTCTGGAACAGGAACACTTATTTTAAAATAATGGTAACCGGTTAATACCGTTCCTCAAAGTTTTCGTTGAAACACGGCGTTGAAAAACAAATTCACCTGCACAACACACTAGTTAAATATAATCCACCCCTGCGCGGCTCGCTGAGTTGGATGCATGTAGCCCATAGACTGGACGACGATAGATGTAGGGCCCCTTAGTGTTCGCTTTACGCGCAAATAGACGTCCATCCACGCTCACATTCTAAATGTGAGCGCCTACAACTTCACGGAGCATATGCACACTCGCGCGCGGGGGTGTGCATGCTCCCGTCCGCCGCGGGTGTGCATGCTCCCGTCCGCCGCGGGTGTGCATGCTCCCGTCCGGCGCGGGTGTGCATGCTCCCGTCCGGCGCGGGTGTGCATGCTCCCGTCACCTCTCTCTTTACTTTTGCTCCAGTGCGCGGCTACGATAATGTCTAATGTTTCTTTCCAATTACATATTGTAATAATGCTGCCGCTAGTTGCCGCTGTGGCGCCGGGTTCCGCCTGGGGCGGGGCTTCCACCGGATGTGGGGGGTCCGAGAGCGTCCCTTCGCTCTCTCTCTCCCAGACCTTCAGCGAGATAGGACGTGTCTGAGTATGCGCGAGTGACCAGGCCTACTGTGTATGAAGCCTTAATAAACCCCCAGCTGTGATTGCATCTCTGCTGCCTGAGCCTCTTCACGGGTCTTCACCGTCTTACTACAATATCTTGTTAATAGAGACACGCGTGTATGTGCAGCGAGTGCCGAGTGTGCGTTTGTGTGTTGTGCCTCGCTAGTCGCTACTCCTGTGAAAGTAAATACTTTATTCCCAAAGAAAGCAAAAACACGGTAAATACTTTCATGAATACTGATCATTGTGAAATAAGTCAAGGACATTAAACAACAGACCAAACGCACGCATGCACACACGCGCACGCGTCTGTGGTTGCTGCAGCAACACGAGCCACGCTCACGCCTGGGCTTCTCTGATTGGCTGGCCCCAAGTTTATCTGGCCCCACGACGGTAACCGGTCGTTAAACTGTCTTTTTTTTCTCCGACTTGAATTGAAACACTGCATTTCAGTCGAAGGAACGGAATTAACCGTTCCGGGAACAATATTTTTTTGTTCTAACCGGTTCAGGAACGTCAATTTATTGGTGGAACACATAACCGGAAACGTTATAATTCCGTTTCTGTTCGGAACGGAACGATTGGAAAAAAATATCGGTTCAAAGCCCTGCTTTCTAGTAAACTTTGGACATGTGCAGGCTGCCAAACTAGAGTGTTGAGGTAGTAAATCCTCACCTAAAACCACAAGATACCGTTGTAGTCCTTCAATATACAAAAGGCATTGTGAATTGCTGTAACTGCAATAGTTGCTACGGGAGCCAGCTGTATTGTGCAAAATAGTGCGATATGTGAGTTAAAAATAGGCTCAAACAGTGTTGCTGATCCCAGGAAATAAAAATAATAATAAACCAGTTACAACTCTTGGCACACTATCTCCGAAGCAATTTTACTCCAAAAAGGCAAATAATTGTCTTATTTTTGACTCTACTGTCTAGGCTTGCAGGACCAAATACAAAAAGAAAACATTGCTGTAACCAAACTCAAAATATGAAGAGTAGTATTTACGGAATGTTCGAGAGATGCAGGGTAGTGGACGGAGGGAAGATATTCTGGAAGTTCTTTGATCCTGGCTTCTTGAAGCGGTGGAGAGGAGAGCCTGAGAAATCTAAACAATACTCAAAGGTTAGTGTCATTGCACCACTCAGGTTCATAGCACATTTTCATTAAATGTCGTTTCAAGGACCCTTCATTCAGAGAGGAATGATGAAAAAATTAAATAGTGTTAATAGTGTTTAATGAACCATTACAAACTATGGTCACATCAAGTGCTTTCAGGTTAGATCAACTTCATAGTCTACGGATAGAAGAGATTCACCCATCATTAATAAATGTTGTTTGCATATGTGAACCTTCCTACCCTCCAAATGTTTTGTGCATTGTTACACATTGCACAAGCAGTTTTTCTTGCACATTTTAAACAAAAAGGAGCATTACATGAGAATATGCAAGGTAAAATAATCGGACACATTTTAATTGTGGCCAGGACCTCACCTACCAACCCAAGCAATTGATTTATCCCATGAGGGCAATTAAAGTTTGCAGTTTTCGGTGCTTAGAAGATAAAACAAAAAGACACCCAACAAATCACAAAAAAAATGCAATGTGTAGACATCAGCAATGCATTCACACGTCGGCCGATCTCCCCATCTCATCGGATTTGATGTTTATATCAGGCTGCTAAACATCAAATCCGAAAGGTATAAAAGCGGTTGGTCTTCCTCAGGGGGGGCATAATAGCGCCACCCTGAGGGTACAATCTGGTTCAGGCTGTTCTTATGGCTTACAGACAATACGTTAAACCAACAAATACAATAAAATGTTAAAAGACTTTCTGGGGAATGATGAACTATTGGAGGGTGGAGAACTATGTTGCTATAAAATATGACAATGAACCAACAAATAAAATGTCAAGACTTTCTGGGGAATGATGAACTATTGGAGGATGGAGAACTATGTTGCTATAAAATATGACAATGAACCAACAAATAAAATGTTAAGACTTTCTGGGGAATGATGAACTATTGGAGGATAAAGAACTATGTTGCTATAAAATATGACAATGAACCAACAAATAAAATAAAATGTTAAGACTTTCTGGGGAATGATGAACTATTGGAGGATGGTGAATTAAGTTGCTATAAAATATGACAATGAACCAACAAATAAAATAAGACTGTCTGGGGAATGATGAACTATTGGAGGATGGTGAACTATATGAACATACCTTTAGTGAGCAGCTGGTCGTCCAAGCCCTCTCTGGGCAGGGCCACAGATTGGTGTTTGGACAGTGTAACACGCATGACTTTGCCAAAGACCTTCTGTCCATTCAGGTGGCTCATCGCTGACAGGGAGACATTTACCTTCGTTGTAATTCCAGTAGTTGGCATGAATTAAATGCACTAAAACTATTATTTTAAAATGTATTACAAGAGTTTCAGCAGATGACATATGTCAATCCTCCCTCAAAATAGGGTTCGGAATTGCACAAATAGTGCAATATTTTGTAACAATTGGTCCGATTTATACATTTCCGGAAAAATCAACATTGTGAACTAGTGGTATGCAGTCAGCGCCGACTACTGAAGGGATATCGTCGTATGCCGTTTAATGGCGATCGACTGTTCGCTTGACGTTTGTGTGGTGAAAATCATATTGTAGGGCCATGCCTGCTGTGATGTCATATTACATGGTACGGGGTCAGTGCTAGTAACTGATGTCAAGGAATCTGCTGCGGTGGCCAAAGCAAAACCATTACATCCCTGAAGATCTGCATTTCGGGAATATAATAAATGGTTTGCAATTGAGAGAAAGACGGAACAAATTTAAAGCTACATTCTTCTGTACTTGTGTTATTTTCTATACATTTTTTTTTTCAAGCTTGTGAGATTGATATGCCCTAATTACATCGTGACCCAATGCATTTTAAAACACTGATCATCTTGGGAAATAAATGAGGGCCCCAAAAACCAGTTACAACTAGTGGTGCACCGATCCGATCCTCAGATCGGTGATCGGGGGCCGATCAGATATTTTTCCAAGGATCGGGACTCGTGATTTTGTCCCGATCAAGATCGGTAAATAAGTCGGGGTGCATGCCAAATGATTATTATTGAAATTGACAATTGTGCCAAATAGGTAAGGTGCTACCAATTTTTGCAGGGTCCCGATCCCCTATTGGGGATCGGGACTCTGTACCGGAGATCGGGATCGGATTGGGAGCAAAAAACTCTGGGCAAATCTTTACTCCTGGGAGAATAATCTACTACGGTCTAGACCTGCAGGACCAAATAAAGATGGAACACCCCTAACTGGAACCATACCAAGCTGGGCCTGGTTGCCATCAGACAGCTGAATGAGAGCACTGTCCTTCTTGTTGTAGAGGATCTTCACGCGCTGCACGTCGCCGTAGACCCCTGCACACAGACAGAGACAGACAAGAGACAGGCAGAGACAGGCAGCCGAGAGGAGGAGGAGTAAGGAGATGGAGTCGACGGAGAGAGAGGTGTGAAGGAACAAGACAAAGTTAGTGTCGGAGCGAAAGATGGAGAGAAAGACAGAGGGGAAGAGAGATAGAGGACTGCCCATGTCACACCATTTCACTTAAAAATTGTATTCCTAATTTGCTCTTTATTTTGAAATGGCACACATTTGGAGTGGGCCATTTGAAATAAAATACAACCATGGCTATCTCTAATCAGATCTGCTTTACAACCTCAGTTGGTATATCCTAACCAGGCAAGTCAAAGTGACCGATAGTGTTAGAAAGGACCTACTCCTTCAGCATGACCACCAATCTTTTGTGATTACCGCACTCAATAGAAAAATCTTAAACGAAGATTTACATTTTCAGAAAAACATTAATTGAAGATTTACATTTTTAAATACTGATCCCACATCCTCAAGTTCAAGTTGAAATTTAAACCGTATCCAAATTAGTAGAATGCACTGAACAAAACCAAACAAACTACATTGTGACATGGGGGACACAGGTAGAGAGAGACAGAGAGAGTGAGAGAATAGACACAAACTAGAAAGGCTTTACATTGAAGACAATAAAATGTTTCTAATCATGTAGAAGGGATATGTTGAGAGAGCATAGAATCAGAAGGAAAGATTCACAGAGGAGAGTAACGAAAGATAGAGAAAGAGCAAAAAGAGATAAAAGATAGAATACGGGAGAAAGAAATTATCCAATACATTGTGCATTGAGAGCCAACGCCATTCAGAAATCCGTAGTGTGGGGTGAAAATCATGTGTGTAGTTTTGCATAGATGCTCGGCTAGGGTGAGACACAGACGTGAGGGGAAGAGGCTGAAAGAGCAGCGAGTCGAGAAAGGATGTAGCAACACCACAGATGTGTTCTTTGTGCGTGCGAGAAGCTGTGTACATGGAGAGAGACGGAGAGGGCGTCCAAGGCCGCTTTCAACATTGCACCTCTAGGTGGCACCGTTCTGGTTAGAAGGCGACCGGAATCGGATTGGCTATTAAATATTGTACTAAATCGAGTATTCTCCCCAAATCTCCATTGCTTGATCAAATAATCACAATTTTGTGGTCTATCAGGCTTTTTAAAAAGGTTTGGGTAACAAACATAAAATCATTTTGCTCATAAGATGCAAATTGAGAAATAAAGGTATAAAAAGCAGAAAAATGGTGTTTGTGCTGAGTAAATATGAGTAATTCTCTAAAAAATAGTTATGAAATTCACTTGTTAACAGAAGCAGTAGGATAGTAGTATCCCAAAAAGAGTTAACGATTGACCTTTATGATAAAGTATGTCTTGTAATAGGCATCTCTGATAATATATTTTGACGGTCAAAATAACCTTCTGATCAACAAAGAAAAAAAAAGAGAGCACACACCATGAAGAGCGGTCATTTTGGTCACAATAAACATCAGCTTCAAATTTCACACCATGAGACCGTGACGCCCCTCATTTGTAGATTATTGTGCATGAATCAAGTAACCGTTTCAGAATTGCCTCAACAACGTCAGGAGGTGCAGCGTGAATCAGGCTTGAGTGGGCGGGAAGAGAAACGAGAGGACAGACTGCACATTGGAGAAAGATGCACATGGAATAAGTAGCCAATAGTGTGTGTGTGTGTACATGGTGGAAAGTGACAGAGCATAAGGGAGAGAGGGGGAGGCGAAAGAGCAGGCTGGAGGGACAGTGAGAGAGCTAGTACTAGCGTAGGAGAACCAGGTGAACATACCGAAGAGGGTAAAGAGACTTTGGGGCGTGACCATCTTTAGAGACAACAGACGTCAGAGAGGACACGAGAGACAGGATAGGAGGAGGAAGAGAGACGAGAGACAACCGCCCACACCCAGCATCAAGAGCAGCAGGAGACAGCAGAGGGGGAACAGAGGTTTCCATGACGATGGGAAGGCAGAGAGAGAGAGAGAGAGAGAGAGAGAGAGAGAGAGAGAGAGAGAGGACGAGTAAGAGATGGAGAGACAGAGGGCAAGGCAATACAATCAGACGAATCAAATCGCAGAGGAAGTGAGGCCAGTTGAATGTGTAGAGGAATGAGACGGGGAGAGAGAGGGAGACAGACCAGAGAGAGAGAGAGTCCAAGGTAGTTCAGGAAGACAAGAGATAAGGGCGGGACGTGAGTGGGAAGGGAGCAGAGAGGGAAAGAGAGAGAAAGAGAGAGAGAGAGAAGAGGGGCATTAGCAGACAGATATGATGGGTGACGGACATTTTTAAAAGCAACGGAGAGATTGACAAAACCAAAGCAGAGATTGTTAGCTATAAACTGCGGAACAACATCATGATGCCACAAAATACATTCGTTTTGTCAAAGGTAGCAGCAATTGAAGATCTCTTCATAAATCGTTGTCTGTGTGGACATTTTGCCACAAACCAAGTTAATAAGTAAGCTTGGGTGGTAGCACGGAAGAGTAGACTCTTCCACGTCAATACTAAAATGTAAATGCTACGGCACAATCTGCAAGGAGTGAAGATAGTGAGTCATCAGAAATATCACAATGTTAACAAGGCTTCAATCATTCTGATCTTAAAGTTGAGGTGACCTCAAAAATAAAGGCACAAACATTGTTTTTCTCATAATTATTGACAGCGGTAGTGGGAAAGTGGGATGAGAGTGTGGGGACGAGTGGGCGTTCAGTACATGACCATGAGGGGAAGTGATGTCACAACACAATGTGTGCTGTGATCCAAGACTATGCATGGGGCTGGCACCTCGGCGCAGCGGGTCAAGACTGCTGCTCCAAGCCAAAATGCATGTTTTAAGGTGTTCTGTGTTTATAGTGGGAAAGGCGGGGTCATTGTCGACCATGTAAAACTTTCTTGGTTATTTTTATCTGCGACTGCTTTACAATATTTGCCTAAGTCGTCCCGCACCTCCGAGCAAAGGACATTGATTTGATTTATTTATATGCATTAAAAAACACAATGGGGGATCACCTCAACTGTAAAGAAAAAATGAAAAGCGATTAATCACCTGATGTCAACAATGATCAAAATAATCTTCAGTTGCAGCCGTATATAAAAACCGGTCAGTGGCCTCAATACAAAAAAACACATTTTGGAACTGGACAACACACAAATATAGGTGCAGTACCTCGTCATTGAGATTGGAAGCAAGCAGGACTCCGGAGCATCCGGACCCAGACAGAACTGCTCGGCCAGCGGCAGCAGCCGCAGCAGCTGCGGCGTTCATCGGGCCGATGGCACCTGGGAGAATAACATCGCTGGTCAATAAATTATTGTTAAGGATTCTTTTAGATGAGTGAAACAATTAGTGGACTAATCCTTAAACTTTTGTCTATAAAAATTAAACACAATCATTTTAAAATCAATTGTCCTTTTAATATTCTTTTCCAGAATTAATACCAATCTTGTGTGGATCAATAGGGAATAGTCAATGATCAGGTGACTAATCAGATGAATCGACTATATATGTCGTGTGTTGAATTCGGCTTGATCTAAGGAATCCAGAGATACCAAGTTTTTGTAAATCGGCCAGACGGTTTGGAAGTTACAGGCAGAAACGTATGTGAAATTATGTGCAAATTTGGCCCATTGTAAATATTCCACGTTGCAATTGATAACAAGGAGGCCAAGAAGGACGATATACATATAGTTTATTTCAAGTTTCAAATCCTTCCAATAAACCTTTACTATACGTTTGAATAAAACACCAAACAATTTCAGCAAATTCCCAAAAAACAAAAAAAACAAATCTGGAAGCACAAAACATTTTTTAAATCCTTCAACTTCTCTGAAGACTACAATCACCGTAGAAAGAAAAAAAAAATCTCAAGCCTTTCAGAATAATTGCCTGTCCTGCATCCTCAAGATCTTCTGGCCCAACACCATCTCAACTGACAAGATCTAGAGAAGAACCGCAACCACCTCTAAAGTGTTGCACCTCAACTCACTATCAAGAACTGCTCTATGTTGGACACCTCAAAGATCAACCTTAAGAGAAAGTTCTGAAGAGCCAGGGATTGACCTCAGACAGAGCCAGATAGAGTCCTTGCAATCAACGTCAGGCAACAGATTACTCGATTAATTGTCATTACCAGTCTACAAAAACACTCCATTACAGCGGTCTCACCTCAATTATCGTTCAAAAAATAATCTCAAAATAATCGTTCCGTGACTTTTGAGATACTACTACTGCTTCTCTTATGACATTCACAACTATATTTATTACAAAATGAAGTTACTTAGCATAACTGCTTTTGTTACGCCTCTTCGAGGTGTGGTTTAAAAATATAGCTATGTTACATTCAGGCAGCAACTATTTGAAAATATTGATCATCCAGAAAATGTAGTTATTACTTATATTAAATGCCTTTTCTTCTCTTGTTTATAGATAACTGATCTTTGTAAAAACATGTTTTATATGATTACTTGATGAACTCAATCGAGATTTTTAAAATCAATAAAATGTGTGGCCCTACAACACATGTCTATTGTCGAAATCACAATCGCCTTTTTATTTGGGCATAAAACATTTATATCTCTGGGACCGCTTGCCATTTACACGGTGAGTACATTTTCAAGTAAAGTTGTCCACTCTTAATTAAATAGTGAATGACATCAGTAGGAGTGATCGTGCAGAAAGTAAATAATTACATTGATCTTATTTTGTAAATGTGATCTTTAAATGAAAAAGATGCTCAAGAAAGGCAGATTTCCATCAAGTGTGCTATAAATTCAATAAAGGTAACGCTAACAGAATATTTTTTAGCGGAGCCACTTGATTGAATGGGAGAATACATTAAACATGTTTTAACATTGAGAAAATTACCATTACCATTATCACGCCTAATGCATCACGTTTCAAAAGGAAAACATCACCGAAAATTAATGCTGAAATATGTTCTTGCCCCGAGTCAATAAGTTACATACCCATCATGCCTGGGCGTGTACACTCACTCTGCATGCAGCGGTACTTTGTTAGCGTAGCTCAGCCCCATGGACCCAAGCGGCGGCGAAGATGTTAACAAATTAATTTCAAGTTTTTCCTAATTTCAAGTTTCGTATGCAAGTTGTTACACAACAGCAATTTTGTTACCAGACAGTTGCTTCCATCTTCTTCGCTTTGGAGCACCGGTGGTGCTAAGCTATCGAGCAAAGTACAGCTGCACAGTGAGTGCAGCAAGATAGATACAGATCGACTTGGCTCATCATATTTAACAATGGAGTTTCGGCAGCGTTTTCTATTAAACCCATCATCTAAAGTGATCGAACGTCAAAAAGAGCCAGCTGAGACACCCCCAGCAGAGAGCAGGGGGAGGTAGAGAAGAAGAAGGGATAGATACCTCCACCCTGCGAGAGGGAGAGAGAAGATGAGTACCCTCCTCCGCTAGAGTAGGAACCTATTCCTGCAGACGGAGTACCTAGAACACAGCAGAGAGCTCAGCTAGCCTCGTGCGCGGACTATGGCATGGGCATTCCTTTGTTCCCCCATAATACTATTCTTTATGTATCAAAAAAAAAAAGACTCACACGTCTGAGGAAAATCACGGGAGCTTGAAGTGAAAACCGGTAAAACCTTTAAAGACAAAATTTGTCAAAAATATTTTTAAAATGTTTTGTTCCGAACGGTTCAGGCAGGCCTATGTTTAACGTTTTCGTTCTCGGAACCGTTCCGCGACCAGAATATCGGTCCTGAACCGGTTCGGAACACAAACATTTTGTTCATTCTTAAAGTTCCTTATATTGTGCAAAATAAAGTTTAGATATAGCTTATACAGAATATATTTGGTAGACTTTCAAACTTCAGTGCAACTGTATTAATGTGAAAACCAGGTTTTACATGCCATTACATTCACTTCCTCGTCTGTCCACAAGATGGAGCCCCAGATGCATGGAGCTTGATGACTGACAGTGAAAGTTGGACAGAAATAGTCTCCCAGACAAATCATATGTTAAGACATATATAGAGAACAGAAAGAAAACGTTTTTAACCGGTTTTGTGGATTTCTTAATGTTCCGTTTCTGTTCCGGAACAGCTGAAGAAATCTTTTTCCGTTTCCGCTCCCTATAAAATGCTGTAAAATTCTGTTTTCCGTTTTTGGTTTTCGTTTTCGTTCCTTGAACCGGTTCGGAGCCCTGCTGATGGCGCAAGTCATTGAACAAGTCACTTCCTTCATGTCCAAGGACCAAAAGGAGAAGGGTTTTACTTAATGGTAAAGGTAGCGCACCATATGCAACTATGTATGCACCCAATGTAGGGCTGTCAATCCTCCCTCAAAGTAGGATTCTAATTCTATTGGCTTCAATTGAAAAAACGACTTGTAATTGATTTCAATATTTAGCTAATATTTTTAGACATACGTATACACTTCTGGGGGGGGCTGTCCAATCAGGTCAATTTTCTGGATAATCAACATTTTTAAATGGTTTGCATTATATGAACATGTTTTTTTTTCTCAAAAAATAAAATCCATAACCATTGCATTTGTGCTGCGTAACTTCATTTTGTATTAAATGTAGTTATGAAATTCCGTTAAGAAGCAGTTTATAGGTTTAATGCTTGTTATACAAAGCAAGGCAACATCGCCGGAGAGTTAATACCTGGCTTTGCTCAGTGTAAAGAAAACACATTTAGACATATTCCCACAACAAAACTGGTCATCTGTGGACAGAGATGGCAAAAGTACTGGGATTTCTTACTTGAGTAAGATTAAAATACATTTGTAAAAAAACAACTCAAGTAAGACTACACAGTACTGAAGTATAGGCTCAGAAATGTACTCAAAAAGTATTTTTGAAAGTATAAAGTACAAAGTATTACAAATAAAATTGTATGTAAAATGCATTTTTCAATGTTACTTTGTCAATGTTATTGTTTGAATGAATGACTAACAACCTAGACTAATTTATCTTATATCTCAGGACTAAATGAAATCCACTTATTAACTGGGACTGTACTCGGTACATCAGCGCCCCCTACTGACTAATATTATAGACGTTATCCTACCCCGTCAATGCAAAAAAAAGTAACGAGCCTGTTTTGGTAAAAGTAAGGAGTAGAAGTACAGATATTTTTGTTAAAAATGTACTCACTACAAGTAAAAAGTAAGAACAGTCCAGCCATGATTCGTAGAGTTTTGCTGTTTGTTTGATAGTTTTAAATAAAGGTTGTTGGCAGTGGGGGTGCGGGTATGTGTCGCGTCAACCATTTTTACACAAAACAATATGCACCAATGTATAATGTAAAGAATCTCTACCTTCAACATTCTAAACATATATCTGTTGACATCTTTGCCAGAAGGTGTCTGTGGACGATGCTAAATGAGTTTACCCAACAAGCCCATCATTGCTTTCAACGTTATTAAAATATTACACTTCCCATGTAATTGCGTAACAGATGCGAAATGGTCACATTCAAATTTCTTGATACTCTGTGATTGGACCGACAGTAACAGGCTGACAGCCAAATACCTTAGGCAATCAACTGGTATTATATAGTCTCCTGTTTGGGAATGTCTGGGCACTAATGGTGGTCTAACTTCCCATCTATCCCCTGTGGCATGCTGGGAACTGTCATCTCTCAAGTGATCTGCCTTCTAACCTGGTATTGCGTTGTGTGTGAATTTTACCCTGCAGCACCCCCTGGTGTAATTTTACACCCATTACATCCTCCCCCGTGCTTACGGAAACTTTTGCGTAGCCAAGCATTGATGTTAATTTAGAATAACCCCTGAGTGCCATTTCATATTTTTGCTTTGCTAAGTTGTGGTGAGCTTAGCTTACCTTTCTAAGGATCTGCAGCCAAGACCAGGCGCCGGGATGGAAGGAAGGGCAGAGAGAGAGACGGTACACGGAGGAAGAAAAGAGATACAAACGGAATATTAGATTAATAGATCTCATAACCAAGAACGTAGGGTGTAGCCATCATTGTATAGATTACATGGTTAGCATATCTTAGCTATGTTAGCATAGCTTAGCTACATAGATTTTGTGTTACCAAACTCCAATCATGTCACAACACTCATACGGGATTCGAAAAATGGGATTAGTTGCTTCTATCGTCACCCCAGTTCATTTATTGCACAGAACAGAATAAATGTAAATGAGTTCACATAAACTCAGGACCATGAACAGCTATAGACCTGGTCCTGAATCTACGTGAAATCAGTTGCATTTGCTACATTGTGTGCAATAAATGGGCTGTGGCTGCAGGTATGTGGAAAAATACCCAAAATACGCAATATGGCTAAAATCCATTGGTAACTTTTTAAATTTTGTTGTTAAACCAGATTCTTTGGTATATCGTCCATCTATAGATGAGTTTGGCGGTTAGTTCCGGTAGAAGTTCTAGGCTGAATATGACTTCCGGTGCCGTTAAGTTGCTGTGGTCTGACCTATTTTTGAACTTGTCTAAATAACAGTGTTACGTTCAGTGTCTTTAACCATTCTGCCAACGATGCCCCCCTGGTTCCCCTATTTGATGGCCAAATGTGAATGTACTTCTTTGCTGAAATGACCCACCTGTACTCCCCAAAGTTGTCGTCTTTCATGGGACGAGCCTCGGAGTCCATGGGTCCTTCCTCCTTGTCCTTCACTGCAGGGCAAAGACAGTTTATTGGAGGACATACTGTACGTGTTTATATGTAACGGATGTGAAGCGGTCATGTATTACACAGTGATTGTACCGACAGTAATAGGCTGTACACCCAATTACCGTAGGCAATTGGTTGCCTCTTATGCAATGTCTGGGCAGTTAGGGTGCTCTAACTCCGATCCCAGCCCCTGTTGCTCCCCTTGCATTCTGGGAACTCTCACTTTCCCACATGATCTGAATCTAACCTATCATGCGTTGTGTGTTTGAAGTTTATTCCGCAGCACCCCCTGGTGTCATTTCACACCCATTACATATGTTAGGTTTAGGAATCAATGACAAGCCCCTCTTTACCCACGCTTCATTTAATTACCACCATAAAGGAGTTCCGTCAAAATTTCTACCTTGAATATGACTTCTGATGCGAGTCACTTTGCTGTGTTTTGACTTTTGACTTATTTTTTTGTCTACTCAGTGGGAGCACATGCCTATTGTGTTATTCAATAAGGATTGTGGCAATTTGGGGTGTACTATTCCACACTGAAATGTTCTAGTGTGGATCTGTGCCCCACAAACTCACGATTTAATAATCTGCGCAACCCGTTCAATTTACCCTTCTTTGTCAGACTTACAAGTGAATGAAGCCATTACATTGCTCCATTTGATCATGTCGGTGGTTGACTTGAAGTTGTATTTGTCTGATAATGGGTACTTAGTCACATGGCGAGCTGCAGTAAGCAGATTTGAAAACATTTTTTATATATGTCGGGACGAAACCCACGCTGAATTCAAATTGCGGTTTGACAACGCCTTAACTCTGAACTGAGATAAACTCTTACAGAAATCTCAACTCAAGTGGTGTGTACATGTTCAGAATATGCTCGTAGGGACGCAACTTGAACTACGGGCACATTTCATCCGTAACCGCAGAGGTTGAAGATGGCAGCTGTGTGTGTTTCCCTACCTGAGTATTTGCCTCCCTTGCTGCGTTTGACAAAGCAGAGTATGAGCAGCAGCAGCAACAGCAGTATCAGAGCGCTCACCACTCCGATGAACCAGCCCTCAGTGGTGAAGCTGGCTGCGGACGCTGACACCACGACTGTAGGGGGCGACAGGCCAGTGACAGATTTCATACAGTGTCATTTCACACCCATTTCACAATCCCGTGAATTCACTGCCAATCAGGCTTTACCCAACAGAGTTTTATATAGCACCAAAATCGCAGCCGAAGCTATTTCAAGAGGCTTCACTAAAGTGATTTTATTTTTCGATTTTAATTTAATAAATATAGCAGCTGTTTAACTAACAACCTTTCAACCTTGATTTCCCAATTGTGGACAGTAATTGGGATTGGTTACATGATTTCTTGATTTATTCTCTCCTTTGGAGAGAAGAAATCAAGATTTTCAATAAATCCCCCCAAAAATATACCAACAGATTTAATTAAATTGTTATTAATGTTAATTGTTTTCAGTTAGCCTTAGTTATTTAACAGAACTCTTTTAACGGAGGACCGAAGAGAGAAAAGAAAAGGGAGGAGATAGAAATTTTCAGTCAATCTTAATCTCAGCGTAGATGAAAAAACACCTACAGGTTTTGATGAGTTGTTGTTAATGTTAATTCATTTTGATTGGTTTAATAGAACTCCTGTAACATCTACCTGAGCCTTCCGTGCGAACGCTGGTCTCCCAGAAGGTGTCGTTCTTGTGGGTGAAGCGGAGCCGGTAGACGGAGCCGGGACTGAGTCCCTGGAGCTGGTAAAAGGTCTGGGAGGAGTTGACCACCTCAGACTGCTTCCAGTCACCGCCTGGTGGACACGGAGTAGAGATGTGAACCAGAATCAGAACAACAAAAAAAATGCTTGTTACTAAAAAAAATCTAGAGACTCGTTCTGGACTCGTTCTAAATGTGGATAGCAATCTGCCATCATCATAACGGCCCTGACAACACCTCTTAATAACATGCTCTTTTTTTCTCTCTCTCTATCCCCTTCCCTTTGTGTGTTGTGTATAAGATTTCTCCCGGGGCATCCAGCAAATGCGACAAGCATACCGACAAGAGCCCGAAAGAGATGAGATGAGAGTGACCAGCCTCACTTGAGGCTGGTCACTCAAGTGAGGCCCAGTGTCTCAACCTTTTGAGTGAATGAGTGTGTGTGTCATGTCACGTTTATTTTTATGTTTTATTCGTATGAAAATTGTGAAAAAAATAAACGATTATCATTTGTCAACACATATTTCTTTCATGCACCGTTCTGGTGTGCATTTGTATCTGTACATGAAAAGTTGAAAAAAAAAAAAACATTCTATACGTAAAAGACAATAGTCGATGTATTTGGATGTCTTATACTAACTAGTTGTAAATGGGGAATATTTTAACTAACTAGTTGTGAATGGGGAATATTTTTCTGTGAGTTCTCACCGCTCTTGTCCAGGTAGAGGATCTGGAAGCGCACGTTACGATGTCTCTCCTTGTTACTCCAGGTCAGGTTCAGTGCCGTCTCTCCTGCAGACACAGTGATGTTGGCCGGTGGGCCTGAGGACAGAGACGCACCCCAAACGGTTACCACACGAAAACCACCACCAACATTCAAGATTATACAGGGATTTGAACCGATATTTTTTTCCCAATCGGTTTGTTCCGAACAAAAATGTAATTATAACTTTTCCGTTTATGATTTCCAACAATAAATTGACGTTCCCAAAGCGGTTAGAACAAAAAAAATATTGTTCCAGCTGAAACACTGTTTCAATTCACGTTCAACCCTGAAGTGCCGAGGACTTGGCAGCGGCACATCTTCCACCCTAGTGTCATGTGGTTGTAACTGTCCTTTTTTTGTAATGACTGATTCCTTAATGAAAAAAACAACATTTTACCAGAGTGTAAAACACGCATGAAGAGACAACCTACAGCCTTGCTAGGGGCAAGGCGAACATTATTACCTCCATCAAGGGTCGTCACCCCCTCTCGGACCAACGGCTCTCCGGCTCCGGCTGCAGTGCGACCCCGCAGGTAGAAACGGTAACGGGCGCGGCGGTCCAACTTGTCCACGGTGAGCTGAGTGGCCTCGGGTTCGTCGATGGTCGCCGTCTGCATGGCACTGTCATCGCTCTCTACGACTGTCAGAGAGGAGGGGGTGGATTTAGTCTGCTTTAGGCCGGCAAGCCGGAACCGACGAGTCCATGCATCGCACTAGACTTGACTATAAGGTTCGGTGGGTCTGGATCAACCAGGCAGACAAATTAGATGGTCGCCCAAATTTGGGCGGTCCAATCAGCGGTCCATTAACAGAGATGGCAAGTAACGAAGAACAAATACTCAAGTACTGTACTTAAGTCGTTTCTTCATGTATCTGTACTTTTAGAAGTACTTTTTTCTCTGATGACTTTTTACTTGTACTGAGTAGATTTTTAACAGAAATATCTGTACTTCTACTCCTTACCTTTCCCACAACAGGTTCGTTACATTTTTTTTGCGCACCGATGCTAGATGGTAGGGATATGTAATAGTGTGAATGAGCCAGTAGGGGGCGGTAATGCCGGCAGTGGGTTTTATGAACCTGAAGTGAAGTGAGTTGGGTTAGGTTTTTAACAATTTAGTCAAACATTTAAACATTTTAAAACTAGCAGTGAAAAAGTGCATTTTATATACAATTTCATTTTTGTTCTTTGTACTTTATACTTTCAAACATACTTTTGAGTACATTTTAGAGCCTGTACTTTTTACTTTCAAAAATATATATTTTTACTATGTTTCAGAGCCTGTACTTTTAACTCTACTCGAGTACATATTTGGATCAGCACTTTGTAGTCTTACTCGAGTTGTTTTCTCACAAATGTATTTTACTCTTACTTAAGTAAGAAATCTGGGTACTTTTGCCATCTCTGCCAATCAGCGGCCCATTAAGGCAGGCCTTATTCGAATCAAGACATGGGAACCCATACCACTTGTCACGCCTCCTGCGCGGTGATTTGATACGTTTTTGTTTAACAGTTTTTTAGATTAGATTAAATGTGTGTGTGATTCTGAAGATACCAACTCTTATGATATTCCAGCAGGTATCCCAGCAAGACTCCGTTGGCCTTGCGCGGGGACGTCCAGTGCAGCGTCATCTCCGTCTCGCTCGGACTGTCCAGGATGAGCGAGCTGGGAGGCCCGGGAGCTGATGGAGAACGGGTCATGCATCGAAAGTTAGGTCACATTCAAACCTCAATTTTAATTTAGCACGGGTACCGTCCCTCGCTTTAGCACGGGTTAGGTCCGGGGATAACCCAGGGGATCTGAATTGTGTTCAGACTGTCTTCCTCTTTTTTTTTTTTTTTAAGTTATTTTTTCCGGCGTCAGCGCCGTTTTTCCATCTTTATTGGATAGGATTAGTCGGAAACTGGGTTGAAGAGATCGGGGGTAGACATTGCAGACAAGTCGACGAGCGGAGTCGAACTCGCGACACGGCGGACGCTGCGGTAGACGCAGGACCACTAACATGAATGGGGTCGCGTTAGGTGCGGTGTCCATAACCACTCGGCCAACGTGGACCCCATGACTGCCTTCCTTTTACCAGAAAAAAAAAAACATTTGTAAAGTATTGCGTGTGCTGGAGTCGTGCGCGTCCTCAGCTCCGCGGAGCAAGCAGGGGTGCACGGTTGTGTGTGCTGGCTCAGAAAGAGGTGTCTGGACTTGCGGCCAAATGTTTTTTGGCCACAAGCGTCGTTTTTCATTCTTTTTTGAGAGAGATAGTGATAGCATTACATCGGAAACTGGGATGAAGAGTCAGGGGGGGGACATTGCATTGCGGCGCTGCTTGACCAGTGGTTTGGGGGGGCGTCCTCTATAACCACTCTGCCTTTGCGCTCCCCTGTTCTTCCCTTTTTGAATGAATCACACGGTCTGTCATGATAGGATAGGATTAAAAAAAAAAGTCACACACGGCTGTGACGAATTGGACGTGGTAGGTCGTGTTGGCTTCCAACACTATGGTAGAGAAAATTGGCATTATTCTACAAATGGCCAGTACCTCTGGCTAGGATATGTTTCGCCTCCTCTGCCTAGGAGTGCCCTAGGCATCTTGCCCTTTAAGGTATTGTCTTGCTTCATGGCTAGCCTTTGATCTCTTGTGACGTGTAATACAAACTGTGAGTGAAGCAGGGTGGGTCATTTGTCACAGATTGAGCTGAAGTAAGCAAATTTTGAAACGGTCTGCGTCTACTACGATGGCTGTCTGGAAGTCTGTGGCAAGAGGGCGAGACAAAATGGCAGCGTTCTAGTTTTGGCACGTGAACTTGGCGATATCTTTTACGGTTCAAATGTATATAATAATTTCCACAACATCACACGGCAAAAAATAAAAATGGTCACCTCCTTCGTCGGTGTCAAAGGTCAGTGGGTCGCAGGCCGGCCCCTCCCCCTTGCTGTTGTAGACACTGACGCTGAGCGAGTAGTGAGAGAAGGGCAGCAGACCTCCCACCACGCGCTTGTCATCACCGGGAGACGCCTCCACCAGGGTTCGCAGGATGCTGCGCCGCTGGACGCGTTTCTGATCCCTGCTGCCAAGACGCACCAGGTGGATCTGGATCGAGGGAGGGAGAGGGCGCGGGACAGACACAGTGTAAGCTGGTGCAGCACGGTGGTGCGGTGGTTAGAATTGCTGCCTCACAGCAAGAAGGTCCCGGGTTCGAATCCCAACCCTTTCTGTGTCGAGTTAACATCTTCTCCCTGTGTCTATGTAGGTTTCCCCCGGGCACACCAGTTTCCCCCACCACAAAAAGCATGTTCTACTTAACCTGCTCCATTCAGGGCCCCTGGCCAAGGCATTGGCTCAGAATCTGGAGTTGGCCCCACGGCTGCCCCGCGGTTACCTCAGGGATGGGCTAAATGCGGAGGATGAATTTCACTGTACATGTATGTGTGACGAAATAAAGTACTTTTTAGTTCATGTACCAACCCTACAGCATTAACAGACCAAATCTGGGACCAATCCATCGTTCAAATCTCTAAAACCTTCTTTTCATTTTCATATTCTCCACAACTGAAATGCATCATGGGATATAACAGTAATGCATAGAGTAGTGACCACCCATTGTTCATACATTTAACGCTGCATTGTGGCATACTTTGAGTGCACTAAATAGGGTACACCCATGTTCTAGTGCACTATTTAGTGAGTGGGCCGATAGAGAGAGCGATAGTGTGTGTCTGTTGTGAGTGGGCTTCATGTGTTCGATCTGAAACACTTGTGAATTCTAACTCCAGCAGTAAGCTGGTCCTCTCATTAAAACCTTCAGTTATTAACCCATTTACCGTTTAGTACGCCACTTACAGCACGCCATCTGTTGCCGCCCCCTGGGGGTGTACTGTATTTATGAAGCCAGAGGCGCACCTGAGTTCCATTTCCATGGTGTCTTTAGAAGCACATTCACAAACGCGGAGCTGAGCTCGTATGAATAACAGAATATCTGCATATTGCAATAAATATTCACATGTTTCAATAAATATTTGCATGCTTCAATAAATGTCTGTATGTTTCAATAAATATCTGAACATTTCAATAAATATTAGCATGTTTAAAAAAAAAAATCTGTTTCATGTTAGTGGCGCTGTGTCTACCGCAGCGTCCGCAGTGTCGCGAGTTCGACTGCGCTCGTTGACTTGTCTGCAATGTCTATCCCCCGATCTCTTCAACCCAGTTTCCGACTAATCCTATCCAATAAAGATGGAAAAATGACGCTGCTGCTGAAAACAAACAAAACAAACACACACACAGACAAACACACACACATATATATAAATATATATACATACATAGATCCGTGCTCCACAAACGCATAATTCAATAATCTACGCAACCCGTTCCATTTACTAATTTATAGATATGCGATTGAATGCAGCCATCCCATCGAAAAGATGTGACCACACCGAGTGAGTAAGCTTCAAGTCGTACTTTCAAAATGTCAGCCCCAGTTTTCAGCACTTTATCTTGTCTATAATTTAGTAGAATAATAAAAAATATATTTTTTTTTGGAGGGTGGACAGCCTAAAGGCAATATGGACTAGAGGTTGGGAGACCAATGCCCCGGGGCCGTGGAGCCTGGAGAGTGGCAGAGGGCGTCAGGGGAGGAGTGTAGTTTGAGGAAGTAATAATAATATCAGTCTGTGTGCATCAAAGACGCACGGTCTTACACTCGGGCACTTCATACATCTCCGTACACATTATTAGGACAAATGTATTTGTAATTATTACTTAGGAATATATTGTGACTCTCTCTCATTTATTGCAGTTGCCCTTATCAGAGTTTCCCCACCCGACCCAAGTTCTACTCAGCGACTCCCTTTCTGAGTCGTAACTTATCAGTGGCTGTGTCTGAAATCACTCCCTTTTTGTAGGGGGCGTCCGAATTCTCCATGTAGCCTAAAGAGTGCACTGAAAGTATCCCACAATGCAAAGCAAAAAGTAGTGAACATCGATGTGCCCTAGACGGAGCAATATAGCTCTTTAAATTGAGTTGAATTGTCCAGCACTTTGAGCAGACCAACAGAAGAAGAAGGAAGACCCACCTTGTATCCGAGCAGTTTGCCTCGCACCGTGTCCTTGTTGATGTGGGCCCAGGTCACCCGGACCGCCGTGCTGTTCAGAGGAACCACAGCCACGGCCATCGGAGCCTCCGATGGTACTAAATCCAGACAGGAACAGGAAGTTACTCTCAAAATGCACATTACCAAAGATGCTAAATCCAGCTCCAGAAAGTTAAAGTCCTGCCACGTTTGGGTTCTACCTGTGCAATAAAACCAGAGTGAGGACAAAGTGTACATGTAAATCAGAATTAGAAAACTTTATTGTACTTAAGTATTCATATTTTGCTACTTGCCATCAGCTAACCCACGCTAAACCCGGGATCGAACTCGCACTAAATTCACATTGTGGTTGAATACGTCTTTACGTCCTAAGACCTCTAGACTAAGAAACAGTTTCTTCCCGAGCGCAGTGATGCTACTGAACGCAGGGGGTAAACCTGCTTGATATGCTGACATGTGCTGATTCTATGCCAAGGCTACTTTATGACTTATGTGCTGCTTTTCTTTCTTTTGTGCTAGTTCATTACCTGTTGATCTTGAGAGAGTTGCTTCATGCCCAACTAAAATTCCATGATGTGTACAGCTGTCATTTATATGCAAATAATCTTGAAATAGACCAACAGGTTCATCAACCGACCATCCTCTCCAGAGAAGCCGACCACTGGTTTAGGTTCCGGTCCGGGCCCCTGGTTGTTGATGGCCTGCACTTTGATGTTGTACGACACGTAGACGCCCGCGTCCTCCACCACCAGAGGGGGCTCCGTGACTTCGCTCGAGTTCCATTTGGGCCCACTGCCGACCGCCTGCATCCAGAACACACGGTACCGGAAGTCTGGACCGTTGAAGTTCTGACGTTCCATTTCCTGCAACGTCACAAAGAATACAATATTTCCATTCTTTCCTAATAGTCTCCAGAATATGGGTTGGTATCACTATAAATGCTGACTTCTAACAAAAAAAACATAATAAATGTGATTGCAGTACCGCTTCTGTCCGCCAGATGGTGCTATACACCACCACTATATGGCAACTCATGTGACCCAAGAGGCGGCATATAGGCGCCCCCTGACAAACAAAAGTACTTCATCTGCATCTATTTTTGCAGCTGTCCAGGGTGCTAAAATTATGTGAACTAAATTGCATTTGTTACGTTATGTGTAACAAAGGCCCAGTGACAGCAGGCCTGTGTCACAGCTACTCTCTCTCACAGAATGTGGTGGCTGCAGGTACGTACCTTCCAGGTGACGTACAAAGATCCGGGCTCCGTGGACTCACTCTTCACCTCCACAGGATTGTTGTCCGGGGCTTTGGAAAAGAGACAGAAGCATCGGGGGTTGAAACGGTCATATTCAAATTGGCAAATACGGCGACTGTATCACCATCCCCTATCCTACTCCGAGTACAGCCGATCCCAGTCAGCAATCTGCCTGCATCTTTAATCAACACCAGGTGTGTGTGGTCCGCTCATCACTGGCACACTTTATAAGCCACGCTAGACCCTGACTGCTACGCCACGTTACTGAACCTAAACCTGGACTGCTTAGCCCAAAAATTAGCTTAAAAAAAGGCAGTTGTCTGACCTTCTGCAGCTGTGGTGTGGATCTCGGAGGGGTCGCTGGGCTGGCTGTGGCCCACCTCGTTGGTAGCGACCACACGGAAGCGGTACGAGATGTGGGGGTGGAGGGACAGCGCGACGCTGGTCACACCGCCGTCCACGTCCTGAAGCTTCCTCCACAGCCGGTGCTTTGAAGATGCGTCCTCAAACTGGATCTCGAAGTCTGACGATACAGATAACAGGATTACCGGGTCATATGCTCCCAGCCAGAGGCCACCCTAGGGTCTGTGGGTCCCTAGCCTTGCAAGCCAGAACCAACGACTTGTCTATGCAATATCAGATTGTCATCCATTCAAGACGTGGGCCTGCATGCCACTTGTCACACCTACTGCACTGTGATTTGATAACTTTGTTTGATTTTCCAAATCAGCTTTTTCGTTAATACCCTAAAAATATAATAGTATAGTTTTTTTCTCAAGTTACAAACATGTGGAATTTTGCACCAATAGGGCTTGTGAATGGTGACATCACGGCTTGGCGGCGGCAGACATTTTGGGGGTCTCACTTACGGTGAAGTATACATATAGGTATGGTTAAGTGGTATACCATAGCACGTTACCACCCATGTATTGGGGTAAATAAAATGGACGTAGCTATGGTCATTAATCGCCAGCAGATGGCAGCCTATTGCCATGGATAGATAAATAATAGACAACCTAACGTGACAATGTTATCCACCACACTTTGCCTGTTCGTCTGACTGCGATGCAACGCCCAAAATGTCTTGCCCTATTCAATAAATCAAGAACAAATTATTTCACACAACACAGAGTACAAGGTTATTTTCAATTCACTCGCCCAAAAATAAATAAAAATGATGAACATATATATTATATAAACTATATAAACTGAGTTTCACAACCTTTTTAAACAAATATCCACTTTACTTGATTATAAGCCTGCCAAGGCCACCTACTGACGGCTCCAAGCAGCTCCCTGCCCTGTCATCAGCTGTGCTTGTGGCAGTGGCCATCAGTTCCGCATCACAAAATGAACTCTGCATGGTGATTAGGCCTACAGACACTCATTGGAAATGTACCTCTCTGTCGAAGATGGCTAAAGTGCCCAGATTTATCACTTCATTACAAGTTAAATACACCTTGAGTAAGAATAGAAAGTGCTCAGGTAGAAGTGAAAAATGTAGCCTCTGAAATGAACTCCAATGCCAACTCCAATGCAAACTCCAATGTATTTTTGAAAGTGAGAAAATACTACCTCAGGGGGTGCGCGATGGCCGAGCGGTTAGAGAGCGTGCCCCCCGGGCCACAAGCAGAGTAGCGCCGTGGGTTCGCACCACTCCTCCGGCTTTGCTGCAATGTCTCCCCCCAACTCTTCATCCCGGCTTCCAATTTAATCCTGTCGCTATCTCTCAATAGAATAATAAAAAACGGCCCCAAAAATGACTTTAAAAAAAACTACCTCTCCATATATTCATTATAGACAAGTTTGGCAGGTAAAAATTCTACCCTGAGTATGACTTCCGGTGCTGTTAATGTCGCTGTGTTCTGACTTATTCTTGAACTTGTCTGTTTAATGGGAAAGCACACACGTATTGCATTATTTGGTAATGTGCACTGGGCTATTCCACTCCCGAATGTTCTGGTGTGGATCTATGCCCCACAAACGCATGATTCAATAAACTTGCTCTGCCTCAAAGCTGGGGTGTTCGAACTACCAAATAACACCAAATGTAAACGGTTGGCGCAGGGGTACCCACCTGTAACAGGGCTGTTGTGGTAGTCCCCAGGTGTCCAGGTCAAGGTGACAGCGCGATGCTTGGAGTCTGTGAGCTGCAGCTGAGAGGGAGGGTCGGGAACATCTGCAACAACCACAGTCCCCGGTCCCACAGCACTTAAGAACAGGTTTGCGTTGCCTTCAACCATAGAATAGACTTCTGCATTAGAAGCAATGACAATTTGTTTGTGATTTTTGCAGCTTGAGCACTAGCTACAGCTCATTTATATCTAACACAACTTAACAAATGCAACCTACTTCATATAATTTTAGAACTCTGTTTGAAATGCTAATAAGCTCTCCAGCTCTAGCCTGGCAAGCCAGAACCAACTAATCGTCCACACATTGCACGCGACTAGAACGAAAATGGTCTCGAGCGAATCAGAAAAAGGGTGGGGCGTGTGGTGAAGGGGGAGGTTATCCAATCACTGCATAGTAGGCGGAGCATGTGACGATGGCGCTTCTTGGTTGAGTAAAGGCCCATTCATACCTCGCGTAAAGTACGGATACGGGTAAGGATGGAGCGTTCTCTCCGTTGATTACGTACGTAAATGGATGCCAATGGATGAGCAATACTACTGTAAAATATAGAGGCGCTATTGAGTATAAATAGCTGTTGTTTTTTTGCAATTTACGTAAATTCAGTTGCGATTGTTATGATTGTGTGCAATAAATGGGCTGTGCCTACAGGTTGGAGAAAATACGGAAAAGACCCGATATGGCTAAAATTCTTGAGTATTCTCAGCTCTTCATGCATATTGTCCACCTTATTCCAAAGTGTACAGAGATGTCTTACCCACGATAGTGATGGAGCCGCTGGCCTCGGCAGCGTCCAGGTCAGTGATGACTTGACAGGTGTACCTTCCCTGGTCCACCTCCCGAACATCACTCACGATCAGGCTGGAGCCCTCGAAGGTGTACCTGGAAGACACATGTTCTTGTTCATGGACATTTATTATTTACATCAGGGGTTCTTAACCTTTTTCACCCAAGGACCCCTGGTTTAAAGTAACTTGCAGACCCTTTCATTTTAAGGGTCGTAGCAATTTTTCGTATCTGGATCTCGATACTATGGCAGTAACAGTTGGAATACTGTGGAAAAAATGCATAGGATCACTTTACACTGCTGTAAGAATGTGTTGGTTTCTCTTGGTGCTTGGTGTAAACAATGAATCTCCAGTGCCAGTGAAGTTTCTTTTTTTTTTTTTTTAATTCCACAGGTGGTGGAAGACTGTAGCATGTTAAATGCATATATCAACACATTCAGCCATTTGTGGGTGGGTGTAAGGATGTGGTAGTGTGGGTGGGCCAGTGTGGGTGGATCTAAGGATGTGGTAGTGTGGGTGGGCCAGTGTGGGTGGATCTAAGGATGTAGTAGTGTGGGTGGGCCAGTGTGGGTGGATCTAAGGATGTAGTAGTGTGGGTGGGCCAGTGTGGGTGGATCTAAGGATGTAGTAGTGTGGGTGGGCCAGTGTGGGTGGATCTAAGGATGTGGTAGTGTGGGTGGGCCAGTGTGGGTGGATCTAAGGATGTGGTAGTGTGGGTGGGCCAGTGTGGGTGGATCTAAGGATGTGGTAGTGTGGGTGGGCCATGGCGGGTGGATCTAAGGATGCGGTAGTGTGGGTGGGCCATGGCAGGTGGATCTAAGGATGTAGTAGTGTGGGTGGGCCAGTGTGGGTGGATCTAAGGATGTGGTAGTGTGGGTGGGCCAGGGTGGGTGGATCTAAGGATGTAGTAGTGTGGGTGGGCCAGTGCGGGTGGATCTAAGGATGTAGCAGTGTGGGTGGGCCAGTGTGGGTAAGGACTGCTCACTTGTCCTCGGCGTAGGAAGAGAACAGCTTCTGTCCCTCGTGACGCCACTGTATCTGTGGAGGACTGAGTTTGGGGTCCACCCGCGCCTGGCACTCAAACACGGCCATCTTCCCGGGCTGGACCCGCAGTTCCAAAGGAGGGTCCACGATGACAGTCCGATCTGTGGAGATGGAGGATGGAAAAATGACTCACATTTATTTTACTGACTGAACTTAAGTAAAATACAGTTCTACACAATATCTACTAACGTCAACATAAAGAGTAAAGAATCTGAAATGTACTCAAAAGTATTTTCAAAAGTAAATACTAAAAACATTCGCTTAGTCAGGAAATGATCCTTGTTTACCTTGTCGTGTTGGTGCAAAAATAGATATTGCACAGGATGTCATATGTATGGAGTAGTTTACATTACGTTGCATTACCTAAAATTACTAGTTTTTGTGGACAGAAAAGAGTATATTTATATTCTGTTTTGACCTATTTTGGAAGGATGGTGGTAACTTGCGGTGTGTTATTCCACACCCAGATGGTCAAGTGTGGACCAGTGCCACGCAAGCTCACGATTTAACAATGTGTGCAACCCGTTCCATTTACTCATCTTTGTCGGACTTACGAGTGAATGCAGCCATCCCATCGGTCCAGAAGAACCCGTCCAGAACTCATCAAGATGAAGAACAAATTGAAGTTGTCAAGGATGTTTGAAATATAACTGAAGGGCATCTCGGTTACAACTGGTACTGGACGTGCTTGCCGTTGTTTACAGTTTTGGCTCCAAACCAGTAAAGCAAAGTGATTGTCACAGACTAGACTGTTATTATTCTAACCTGAGCTTACTTGGAAGCGCTCAGCACATCGATTCATGCCAAGACTCATAAACGCCTTGGCGACCAAGCAGCTATTAAACTATTTTAATAGGGTCAGTGGAAGTTGCCAGAGTTAGATCCATATCTTTAATAAAGACAGTTAGAAGACATATTTAAAAAAACAGGGGCGCGATAGTTACTTGTAAAAGTATTCAAACTACTGATCTCTACTTTTCTCTTACATATTATGCTTACAGCCAGAAATGGGACGAGGTCCCTCATGCAAGTCTCAAGTCTCTTGGGAAAGTCAAGACAAGTCACAGGATAAGTCACGAATGTCTTGTAGGTCAAGAAAGTCCCAAGTCGAGTCCAAGTCAAGTCATCAATGGTGTGCTGCAATTTTAGCTGCAGTAAATGCAATGGATTTCAACAATAAAAGTAAATGTAAGTAAACAGAGTGAGAGAGAGAAAGAGAGAGAGAGAGACAGATAGATACTTATACTTACTTGTATTGTTGAATTCCATTGCTTGCTTTTTACTTTATAGCCAAAATTACAACAGGCCAAATGAACAAAATACAACTGAAATGCAATTATAAATGCATTAATTATCAATTATTGATACAGATTTTCATGTTTCATAACCATTGCAGCCAAAATGGTGATTTTGATAAAAAAATGTATTAGTTGTGCAGCCTTACCTGCTAGTTATGTTTTATGGTGAAAAGGGGATGACGTGCAGACCTACAGTATATGACCATGACGGGAAGCGATCTCACGCAATGTGTGTGCTGTGAACTAAGCCACAGGCACAACACCATATATGGGGCTGGATGGTGCAGGGGTCTAACCCGCTGTGCCACAGAGCCCCCTATTCTCTTTGTGTTCTCAGTAGAAAGCCCAGGGGTGCTGAGAAATGAACACCATCTGTCTGATCACACCCTCAGCCAACTCTGCTGCCCCCAGGAGTGAGCTGGAGGAAGGTGAGAATTACATCAGCTGCCCAGAGACTACGCAACTTTCAGATTGGCGTGCAGAGGGGCTGCTAACGCTCCCTGGTGGGAATAAATAATAATGCCACGGCAACAGCCGTGACAGCCAAAACGGTCAGGGTTACTTAGAAAAAAATAAAATACTCCAACAAATGATTTGCGATAGACAAGATCAGCGGGTAGTTTGAGTAAAAAAATCTGACTTATTTTTTAACTTCTATATTTAATGCGAAAGCACACACCTAATCAAAATAGATGGTGGTAATTCCAGAGGTGGAAAGAATACTGAAAAATTGTAATCGAGTAAAAGTATCTTGACTTTGCTTAAATTGTACTCAGAGTAAAAGTAAAATTACCCATTTCAAAATGTACTTGAGTAAAATACGAAATTCATTTAAAATGTAATGAGTAAAATGAATAAAAGCTACTTTCAATTATTTATTAAACTTAACTTCAGCATAATTTTTTTGTGTGCCGGGGACCCCCCGCACTACGGCGACGGAGCAGCAGCAGCAATGTAAGGAGCGCTTGGGGACCAGATTGGTGCGCCCCTACCGTCTAGCGATGTGCGATGCGTGGACGATGCATTAGTTCTGGCTCGCCAGGATGCACAGTTTAAATTTTTACCGGAATTAAACATTTTCACCATCCACCAATATGTTATGTAATCAGTAACGTGAGGGGAATCAAATGTAATGAGTGAAAAGTACTAAGGTAAAGATTTACTTGAGTAAAAGTACAAATTACACATTTCAACTACTCAGAAAATTACAAATTACTCATACAAATAATTCATTACAGTAACGTGAGTAAATGTAATTCGTGACTTTCCACCACTGGGTAATTCAGTAATTCACAAAATCCCTTCGCCGCCCCTTATTAATCTATTTGATGGTAAATGCGAACGTGGGCTGTGAATGGAGTTTATACGGCTGACATTTTGAAGAAAACGACTTGAAGTTACTCACTCTGTGTGATCACATGCTCTTCAGGACTAATGGGATGGCTGCATTCACTGGCAAGTCCGTCAAAAATAAATAAACGGAACGGGTTACGCAGATTAATGAATTATGTGGTTGTGGAGCACAGATCCGCACTAGAACACTGAGGTGTGGAATAGCACAGCGCAAGTTACCACCATCCTTTTTTAAATAACGCGGTAGGTGTGTGCTGTCCCAGTAGATAAATAGACAAGTTGAAAAATGAGTCGCAGGACACACCAACATGAACCACTGACGATGCGAACACCTTGATTTTAGGCCTCGGATTTTGGACTCGCAGAGCTGTTGTTATGGAGGTTTGTGATGTCATAGAACTTGTCTTTAACTGGACTTTTGGGGCTCCCCTCCGACACTTTTGAGTGTTGATTCAGACAGTCGTCGGCCCGAGCATTAACCTTGGGGTGTCAACAGCCGTGGCGGACGCGGGGATTTAGAACCAGGGCCCTTACATCGGGGGGGCTTTGAGTTTCTTTATCTCTCTCTGGCTCTAGTCACGAAGCGTGTCGCTTTTGCTGGGCACCCCAGGGGAAAACTTAAAATACAACAACAGCACTTTCTCTCATACTGCCAAAAAGATAATCCTAAAACACTGGAAGGGGGCCACTGTCCCTACCTCTAAAATGTGGCTGCAAGAGATCACCAATACTCTCCAGTTGGAGAGAATAAGATGCACCTTACGAGGCAAACTACAATACTTGCTTGGAAACCTTTATTGGACTATCTTACATCGACATCTACACAACGCACACAGTTAACCGCGCCTTCACATAGTTGACCAACACTTGACCGACTACTGAATGATCTTGGGGAGGGAGGGTGG
>OMKY01213471.1:0-12853 GCA_900302395.1 Bregmaceros cantori | reverse complement strand
TTGCCCTGCCTACATAATAATCAATCCTGATTGGTCAATTTCCCCATCACTCTCCACGCCAAAAAAGCATAGGTGTCAAGTGGCCCAGGCCCGCATCGAGAGAGCTGAAGGACCCCCATTACAATGAATGGAGAATGACGATTCTGAGTGGATAACATGTTTCAGAGTATATTAACCCTTTCATTGCTGATGTGAACTTGACAAGGAACCAATTCTAGAACATAGACGATGTGTTAATGTATTATGATGTATTCAATTAAATGAGACAGTTACTTAAATACCTATTGTAATTATAATTACACATATTTAAATATAATAACTTATTTTTTTCTTCTCAGATTTCTAGGCCTTCTCTGAAGGCCTAGAAGGCCCTGAATATTCCCCACTGCTGGCCCAAGTAATAATGTATGCACATTTTACATTGTGCGCTCTGATGCCCCAAAGAGGCAGAAATACGCATGATCAGAGCAAGACAAGGTGGATGCATTCGATTTCACTGTACTTGAACCCATCTACTGGTATCGAAACAAAGAGTAACCACTAATAATCAATAATGTTTGCTTTTAGTTTGACTAACCCTTAAAGTAGAGATGACATGATCCTGTGTAAGTGAAATTGTCAAAAAAATATGATTTGTTGAATATAAATACATTTTAGAAGGCTAGAAAATCTCCCACACAACCTGCAATAGCAATGTTTGAGGCTAAAATAGATAAAAATAAGAAATTAACAAAATAATCAAATTTATTACGTTGAAACTGCAATTATTATTAATGGAAGAAATGTTCAGTGTGCCCCTCCCGCCCCCAACATGCAATATTATCAAGTTTTGGTCATTAGTTGACACTGTTTGACGCAGTTCCATGCTAATACTGTACTGTACTATTTGGGCACTGACTGTACTATTTATTGTACCAGACAGGGACAAGACACCAGTTCTGAGAGAACCTCAAAATGCCAATTTTGGGCAAATATTGCAAAGCAACTATAAAACGACCAAAATACAGTTTCAAATGATCTACTATGACTCCCCATACCCACTATGAACACAAAAAGCCTTTTAAAACATGATTTTTGATGTCACCCTACAGAGCTGGACAAATGTGTCTATCCATTCCAGATGTTGCTCGCAGAGTTTGTCCTTAGAACTCGGTCCGAGGGTATAAATGGGCCTTTAGGATAGGTGCCGAGGACCAAAATGGGCTCTTGTGCGTTTTTCCATTTAATTTTATTTTAAGTTTTTTTTTTTTCGATGTCAGCCCCTCATCTTTATAGGATTAGTCGGAAACTGGGGTGAAGAAATCGGGGGTAGACATCACAGACAAGCCAACAAGGGGAGGAGAACTCGCGCCACCGCAGACTCAAAAAGTCCTAAAACCGTCAACACTTACCCGTCCGGAGCTGCTCTTGGTCTGTGTGCGTTGGGGCTGAGCCGTGGATGGCCCTGGTTCTCGCGGACCTGCACCCGCGGGGCGCCCTGAAGTTGGAGGCCCGCTGGAGGTGCCGACCACCGCGGACGTAGAAGCGGACTGTGCCGGCGACGAAGAAGAAGAAGAAGAAGAAGCGGGCGCGGGGTTGGGCCGGCGCGGCCTCTGCTTGATGCCGTCCAACAGACGCACCAGGAGGATGTTGCTGGGCAGAGCATCCACGCCGCAGTCCACCAGCGTGCGACACTCGGGGCAGCGCAGCTCGGCACGCGACCCCACGATGCCCAGCAGGCAGCGTCGACAGAAGGTGTGCTGGCACGGCAGGACCTTGGCCGACGCGTCCAGCCGCTCCAGGCACACGGGACACTCTAGGAGGTCCAAGAGGGCCGACTCATCCATAGTCTCTGCCAGAGGAGGGTGTAGACAGGGACCGCTACGTCACCGCCATGCTGGGCCTAGAGCCGACCGCGGCCCCGACATAACCTGAGATACAGAGAGGACGTCTGGAATCACTCAATTGTCTCTAGTCACTCGTAGCCTGGTGAGCCAGAACCAACGAATCGTCCACGCATCGCACGCAATAATAACGATCATTGGGTCTGGTAAAACCAGGGTTGAAAAACATGTAAAAAAAAAATCAGTGTCTATTAAATTGTGTTATCCAGTCACAGCGCAGTAAGTGGGACAAGTGGCGTGGAGGCGTGACAACTCATACCAAACTCTGCTCACGCCTCGTGTCACCCACGTCTCAGATCACCCATACTAAACTCCGCCCACTAATCGTGTCACCCACACCAAACTCCGCCCACGTCTCAGATCAACCATACCAAACTCCGCCCACGTCTAGCGTCGCCCACACCTGGGCGCCCACACATGGACGATTAGTTGGTTCTGGTTTTCCAGGCTAACTCACTAGTGCACGCACTGACAACATTCTGGACACTAGAGTCACCTCTGTTCATTTACACTGTCACACAGTCTGGAGCCACGACGGCAATGTTCATTCAGAGTTAATCACCGAACAACAGCATCAGAGCTGAAAACGATGAATTGATGATGGCCAATTAAATTAATCACAACCCATTTTACTCATTGATTAAATCGACAGGTATTCAAATTTTTCACAATTTGGTCCGTCCTCTACAGTTTACACAAAAGTGTTTTAATAGTTGTTGTTCCCAATGCCAGTCTCCATTCCCTGCGTCATGGCCCCGCCCATTCTCTTGGATACTGAACACTGTTAAGCCGGACAGCAACAACAGAATAAAAACAATACGAAAGAAAAAAAAGCAAGCAATGTATCCCGTTGATTCTTTAAAAAATCCCCTGATTTAATTTTAAAATGTAAAATGCAGCAATGTGATTAATTGATTACAAATTTTACAGTTCAAATGAATAACTTGGACTGTTTTGCAAAAAGGATAATTTTCAGTCCTATGTGTTTGCGTGTTATGTCATAGGGGCGTTAATAAAATCAGTAATAATAACACAGATCAACACACCCAAACCAGAACATTTAAAACGCGTTTCAGATTTAATGAAATATTATTAAATTAACAGTCGTTTTCCCATGAGCCAGATTTTGGGAATTAAAACACACTTCAATCGGGATTGAGAAGAAATCAGGGATTAGGATGGACATTTATATTTTGTATATTTTTGGAGACTACAAATTACTAGCGGTCTCCGCTCGACACAGTCCAACTATAAAATCATATTTTTGCAGAAATCGGTGTCCACAAAGTGGAAAAACGTTTGTTTCAATTCGGAAAAAAATTACGCCTATTGGGATCATAAACGTTATTATTATTATTATTATTATTTCTTCAAATGATTAACCGCTACCGCTATTCGTACCGTTGACACTAAAAGGCAAAGTTGCTCCGATTTTTTCTTACAAGTTTGTTCTTCAACTACCACTCATGAAAGAGAAACATAGAAACTAACCCCGGAGAAGGAACTCGGCACCACAAAAATCCTTCTTTTCAACGTCGGCTCGTTTTACATTTTTTATTTTCTTTTGGCCGTAAAACCCGATCCCACGGCGGGTGGTGTTGCTGGTGTTACCTCAAGTCTTGTTTCTTTGTAGTTCTCAACTTTTTCTCTCTCCGATCTCCGAACAGTCGAGTGTTGTGGTTCACAGCGGACTGAGACAACGCATTCTGCCGGTTCTGATGAGTTTTATCCGCTGGTTCAGATGACTTTTATCCGCTGGTTCGGGTCCAAGCCCAGCAGCGTCCCCCGCTGCTCCTCGCTGTTAGCTGCGGGCCCCGACCGATGGGGTGCACGCGCTCAATGGGGTGATACGATTCATTTGAATGAGGTGGTCATTTTGTCATCAGAGATGGCAAAATGTCCCAGATTTCTTACTTGAGTAAGAGCAAAATACATTTGTGAAAAATTTTGAGTACGAACACAAAGTACTGAGCCAAATATCTACTCGAGTAGAGTTAAAAGTACAGGCTCAGAAACGTACTCAAAAAGTATTTTTGAAAGTAAAAAGTACAGGCTCTAAAATGTACTCAACGGTATTTTTGAAAGTATAAAGTACAAAGTAAAAAAAAAAGTCTATAAAATGCACCTTTTCAATGCCAGTTGTACAAAGTTTGAATGTATGGTTAAAAAGTTACTTCACTAAAGGTTCATAACTGGCTCATTCACACTGTACATATATCCCTACCACCCACCATCAGTGCTAAAAAAACGTAACAAGCCTGTTTTTGGAAAAGTAAGGAGTACAAGTACATATTTTTGTTAAAAATAACTCAGTACAAGTAAAAAGTCATCAGAGAAAAAAGTACTTCTGAAAGTACAGATACATGAAAAAAACGACTTAAGTAGTTCTTAAGTATTTGTATGTCATTACTTACCATCTCTGTAGTTGAGTAACAGTAAAATACAAACTTGCGTAAGAGAACAGCACTGATTCAAATATCTATAAAACACCAGGGTGTGCTGCAGGATAAAAAATTCACACAATGCAATTCGATAGGTTAGAAAGCAGATGACGTGGGGAAAGATAAGAGTTCCTAGCATGCAACAGGGGCTGGGAGGGAGTTATAGACTAATAAACCCTTACTGTCCAGATATTTCAAACAGCAGGGTATTTAAGCAGTCGATTGCCAATGGTAATTGACTGTACAGGCTGTATTTCAGTTTTACACGAGTGAACGCTGTCAATGTCAATGGTCTTTCTGGCTGTCAGGATGAAGCAGTGTTAAGTGTTAAGTGCTTCCAATAAGAAAATAATTGCAGAAATGTGAATGAATGAATTAATTTTATTTTAGGACAGGCAGTACAGACCTATTAAAAATTTCCGCATGAGATATGCACAGTGCTTAATTTGTCAAGCTGGGGGGTCCTGCAGCGCTGGGGACCAGTAGCTCCCCCATCTCAAGATCACCTGGGGGAGCGCAAGTCAGAGGTGGGGGAGCGGCCATAAGAGGTGGAGGAGCGGTCGTCAGAGGTGGAGGAGCTAGCTCCCCCTTGCTCAAATTAAGCACTGGATATGCGATATGAGAAGATGGTTGTACAAAACGGGCTTAAGAAAGTTGCTATATTTCACTCGGCTGCCCATGGGTGGAGTGCACATACTCCAGTATAGGGACCTTAAACAAGTTTAAAAAAAGTTTAAAAACGTAGAAACATGTTAAAACAAGGTAAAACAACTTAAAACACGTAATCATTTAACCCCATGTGACTAACTGTTCTGTACATGTGGACAGCAACAAAACGTGACCGGCGGTGCTGCGACAATGTTATAAATTGCTGCCGACGATAGCATTTTGTGGAATGGGTTTGACCATTCATTATTTTTTGGGCATGAGCATCATTTCATTTTGTAGTAAGTGTGAACTGTGAAGCCGGACCAGAGAGCGGGGGAGCAGACCTGCAGCATACTTATGTCGGTGAGGTGAGGTGACCTCACGCTGTGAGACTAAGCCTCGGGCACAAGACTGCATGACTGCTGAGGGTGAATGCCAACGTGATTCCTAATTTGATTGTTAATATAATATTTAATAATATCAATTACTAGACTTTTTTTTCCAAATAATTGACACCAATATACTATTGGTGTAAATGTTTAAAATAAATACATTTTATGTACAATTGCATTTTAAACGTATGCTTAAGTTAAGTCACTAAATAGCTTAATAAAAAAGTACGTTATTTGGCTAACTTTTATCTGATTAATGCTTTGAGAAAAGTAATGCATTCGTTAATCTAAACAAAAGGGTTAAACTAGTAATTTAGTTAGTAGTTACTGACACGACCATTCGAATGGAGAGATCCATATTATTTGTACGCCGAATCAGTCACGAATGGCACATTCATACTGTGAAGCTACGCCGTCCTCTACCCCCACCCCGCTACACTCCGCTCGTCCCACCGAAGTTGGAGCCCTCGGCCGGGGGTTCGCTGCACTGAAGCACCCCCTCGGTCCCCCCCTGGAGCTCTCGGCCCGGGGATCACTGCACTGGAACAGCCCCTCGCCCATATCGTTCCATATCCGACTCGTGGAAAGTGCGTTATGAGTCTATTTAGAAAACGACATTTTTTGATTTGACAGTAATCTTAGATGAAAATAGCAAGGTTGGCAAGTAACGGATTACATGTAATGGGATCACTAATGTGATTACCAAAATTAGTAGCAGTTGTCCCTCACAAAATATGTCATCTAGATTAGTTATATTTGCCTGAAATAGCTCCATTTTACACAAAACCGAACTTAAACATCTTTGGAAAAAGTAATCTAAAACCCTTCATTACTTTTAAAATGGGGGATTACAATTTTTAATGAGCAACTTGTAACTAACGGATTACTTTAAAACGTAACTTACCAAATCCTGGAAAGTGGGCACCAGTTACTTTTATACATGATACATATTCATATTCGTCCCCAGCAAATGTAATGGCTGATAACTTTATTGGGGGGGGAAGTGGGGGCGGTGGCAAGAGTGGTTATAGAGCGCACCCCTCGGAGTTCGGACCATAGGTCCCTCTCAATCCCAGTTTCCGATGTACCGGCAATTCTGTCACCATCTCGAAATAAAAATAATGAAGAAATAACTTTCTCCCACCTAACTGTGGAAAGATTATGTAGCAGACAAAATGTATCTTTGTAGGTACTGTCCACTGTTGTACCGGTCATAGTATCTCCTCCATACTAGACGCTCCAGTTTCGCAGAGCAGTTTGTTTAATCTTGGAATAATGAGGGAAAACAAAGGAAAGTAGTTTACAACCTACTCGCATCTAAAATGGACAATTGTCATTTTTTTGGGGACATTTTATTTTTTTTTAAGCCAATAAGCGAAGTAACAGTTGGTTACTTGGCAAACCTTAGCCACAAACTCTGGCAAACTTGAAAATGAAGGTTCCACAGCTGTAAAACAGAATGAATGAGTTTATTTACAGAACAGCATTGTCTTTTTTTTCAGAGACACACACTTTAAGAGCCTAAATTAAGTTAAGTGTTTTTTTTAACCCTAGGTGAGGATTACAACGGATCCACATTACTGAGGACGCTGCACAATCAATCCATCTCCCACTCAATCTTTCCCCACTCATGAACACTCTCAGCCTGACAACGAATCATCCACACCCACGACGGGACGGTGGGTCTGGATCAACCAGGCCGATAAATCAGATTGTTGTCCACATTCAGGCGATCCAATCAGCGACCCGTTAAGGGTCAAAAGCAACCGATCACACCAAATGGGAGTACATTTGAATTGTATGTTGTTATAAAAAAATTGATGGCGCTAACTCTAGTGTCTGAAATCTCAGTCATTGCTATTGAGTGCACTATATGGGGAGTAGGAACTTAAATAATGGACACATCAAGCGATCCCCAATAGGTCTGACAAATCTCTGCCTTGAAGGATTAGTGGTTGGCAAGAGAAGCAGAGGAAGACAACCAAAAAGACGGTCAGGACTTGACCTGCCCATTGCCTAGCTTCAACAGAATGACACTGGACGGAAGCCTCTGGAGGAAGCTGACCCATGTTGGTGCACAGTCTGCTACAAGCGGAGAAAGTGAACTATGATGAACAACTTCAGACAGCGATGGTGTCTCTGCGACTTGTCTGTAGAACACACATTAGACCTGCGGTGGGACAATGACTCCCTATGCTGCACTGGGGGAGGCAGTGACGACACCAGCATCAACGTAGTCAGAAATGGTGCGCGAATTGGACATGATTAGCATGCTTGGCAAAACTTTAGGCCTTTGGGAGGAAGCTAAATTGACACACGACAAGTTGGGCAGTATGGCTCCACAAATGGAGAAAGCTTTCCTTTCTCTCCCCTTGCCTCATGCAGCAAAGTTCTTCTCAGTTTCTAACATGACTCCATGACCGCCCGTTTCCCAGTCTATGATGTAGGAGCGGGTCCCAGTCCGCTCTGTTCCAGCTCTGCGATCACCGACATGTGTTGGAAGGCGTGCGGAGCGTGGTTGAAGTTCTCCACCAGTCTGAAGGTCTCCTGCCGCTGGCTGCCGTAGAACAGCTGCACCTGGTTGGCCAAGCACTGGGCTTGGTGCACCGTCTGGAGGACGCGGACACATTCCAGTTAAATAACCTGTGAACTGGATTGACTGTTCAAGAAATCTGTTAAAACACTGGCCTGGTTTTCAAACGTATTGCCCAAGGAGAACCTGCTAAAACACTGATAATAGGAGGAGGCTGTGGCATCAGATACGACACCGGAATGGACAATGTTTGGGGACTAAAGGCCGACCTTAAGCGTGGCTTATTATGTACGTAAACCACTGTGTGTCTTTTATGTTAAAGTGTGCAGTAACAGAGTAACAGAGTACATCTTCTAGGAGGCCCAATTGACGCCCGCACAAAAATTAATAATTGTGTTGTTGCTTTTGCTGTGGACACGCACATATCTCTGGTTTGGAGCTATTTTCACATCACAGCATCGCTGGACATTCCGAGAGCCTCCCCTAATGGTTTGGAAACTGTTTGGTGTTTTTTCTTTGTCCCTGTGACCAGGACTCGACGCATCATTAATGTGTAGATAATTACTTAAACTCTACAAGTGTATCCTCTTATTCTTGTGTTATTTTGTGACTTTGTTGACATTCTGTACAAAGAAAACCCCTATTCATCCATTCGTCAGTAATGCCCAGATTCGTGTCACCATACGTACGACATTGGACAGACTGCGTGAAACGCTCCACACGTATACATTAACTATTAAGTGGTTTGGTGACTAGCAGGATTTATGGAGCTCACCATGGTTTGTGGGTCCATCTCGGCAGTCATGAGAACGACACCCTTGGTGTCTTGTAGTTCTGGGTAGTGGTAAAGGACCAGCTGGCTGGGCGCATGATCTCCGAGCCTCTGTTTAACCAAGGGAAACCGTAATACATGTATTAAAGAAATATGCAATATATTTTCTGATTATTTTATAAAGTGTAAGTATGACAATGGCAGGAGCGTTACCTGAGCATTGATGAGGGACGTGAAGTGGAGTTGGCGTCCCGTCCACTGACCCAGAAAGAACTCATAGCCCTCCTGCTGAGGCAACGCAAACAGGAACTGCAGACACAAGAGAAATAATTGTATTACTAATATTACAATAATACTAGGTTGTTAAAAGGTGTTAACAGCATTATACAAATGTATCAATATAATGTAGTATATATTGATATATTAGTAATAGTGTTGTGGTATGTTATAATGTATGTGTATGTTGGTGCGTGTGTGAAATGATGTGTACCTTTGCATAAAGCAGCAGTATGGAGTGCATTCTTGGTATGATGATACAGGGAGACATTGCCAGTAATGGACATTAGGACAGGGATTGCAAAATTATTATTTTTTAAAATTTTTCTTTTTTAAAAAAGGACAATTTATGAGCAGGCAGTTGAGTTGAGATTATATTTGTTTACGCTTTCTCATTCTAATGGGAGATTTACAACATGTTCTGTTGCAGTTACCAAATGTCTTCACGGACATCTTACCGTGGGGCAGCTCTGCGCTCTGTTGAACATCAGTTGAAATGTGTTCGTCTAGAAAGATTGAGAAAGACAAGTCATTAGCACATTGCTAGCTTTGTGTCTTATTAGGCGTACAAACAGGCCGACAAATCAGATTGTCGTCCATATTGGGACCACCCAATCAGCGTCCCTTTAAGGCGGGCTTTGTTGAACTAGAGATGTGGGCCTCCATGCCACTTGTCAGTTGTCACACCTACTGCGCTGTGATTTGATAACTTCATTTGATTGACACACCTTTTTAACCAACCTACGTAATACAGACCATCTGTTCTGGATTGCCAGGCAACAACGTTGTTGCACACAACATGTGGAGTTTTTCCCTGTCGGTGTTGGGTTGTAGTACAACTTACCGGAATGACAGCACTGATTGTGTCCTTCGTCGAGAAGTACTGCATCCACAGCTGAAAAAAAGATCACAAATCCAAAATGAGTACCATGCAAAATTGAAAGCATTAAAAGCCTAAGATTGACATGATGTGAAGGTCAAGAGATGCGTGAGGCAAGTCCGACCTCAGCGATGTCCTCCCCAGTCTTGTCCTGAATGAGCTCCAGGTTTAATATGGACCCCAGCGTCTGGAAGACACCAAGGTCGTTAGGTCGTTAGCACAAGGTAGCAACCATGGCTCGACATGTCATCATTGTAAAATCCAAGTGTCCTAGACATAAAGGACCTTCTAAAGCATCCGGTCCCCTAGTGCCAGAGTTTAATAAGTGATCTGGTGGTTTGTAAAGTGACAACATTTACCTTATTTTTGGTGAAGCCTGGTCCCTTAGTCCCAGAGGAGGCCAGCTGATTCTTCTTCTCCAGCTGTGGACAACAACACATCAAGATCCACTACAGCATAAGACAGCTTCAATACTGTATTCTTCATGATCTAAAATGTTATTTTATTTTTATTTTTCTGCCGTCAGCACCATGTATCATCTTTATTGGATAGGATTAGTGGAAAACTGGGTTGAAGAGATCGGTGGTAGACATCGCAGCGTTTGAATGATGGAATGCTGCAGAAGTAGTGCATGGAACAGACAAACATACAGATGTAGCTTCACTCGTTCAGCGCCAGCCCTTCTCAAATTCAGCATGTTCCAGTTCCAGGGTTTCTTTCAAGACCCATAGAAAATGAAGTTCTGGTTCCTTGTCAATAAAACACATAGCAAGGAAAACCTCAGACTATCCTTGATTGTCATAAAAACACTTGTTTCTACTTTTTTTCCCATTCTTTAGTTACAGCCTCCAGAATATGGGTGTGTACTACTAAAAATTATGATTTCTGACAAAATCTTGAATAAATGTGGGTGCAGTCCCAATTGGGGCTGGTAGGTGGCAGTATACACCGTCGCTATACACTCCCTTTATGTGACTCCACAGGTGGCATATGGCGGCATCTGGTGGTCAGATAGAGGTACTGCACCAAGTCTACTTTTTTTGGCAACAACGGCAGCGATATGGCCGGTGGTTGGTGCCAGGCACGTGTTAGTATAGTGGAGACATGTATACGTTCAAAACGGGCATTTGCGAGTCCAGGTCAGCGCATTATTAAAACCATCCGACTGTGTGTGAGCCTGTAGTATTTGTCACATGTGGCAGCCCCACACACTTTTTTGGAGCCAATTGCTCCACCGAAACAGCATTTTTTTTCTTCTGAGTTGTGTGTCCACCCTTCACCGGCGTCTCGCGCAATGGTGGTTTGGGTTCCCACTGGAGGCCGTTCCGGCATAATCCCGGCATTGTGACTAGCTCCCTAGGTGGATTATTCGTGCAACGTTTGGGTGGTAGCCGTCACCTGAATGTCACCCCAATATTACGCCTGGGTTTCCCACTGACAGCAACGCCGGCAAAATAGCGGGACGAACACGTAACTTAACGGCTGTGGGAAAGGGGCCAAAGACGCGACATGGCGTCCTTGTCACTCAGCGGTACTACTCACAAAGAACAGGGAAACGTTGACTGATCAGATAACCATCGGAGTAGAAGGTTCTCTCACCTCAGCCTCCATGATCTTAATAAACTCAGCCTGGGAGGAGTGGCCCAGCGGTTCCTTCTTAGCTTCATGACGCTGCTCCAGACGGGTCTTGAACTCCTCAGGCTTGGCACTACCATCACAACACAATAATTCATTTTATTAATAACAACTATTGTTATAATTGTTATTATTGCTATTATTATCAACAATAACAATGACAATAATTATGAGCTAGGGACCAAGCAGCCTAACCTGCGTAACCTCTGGATCTTCTCCTGGTACTTGGAGTAGAACGGGTTCTCCTCCAGCTCCGGTTCTTTCTTCAGGGAGAAGCTCCGGAAGTGTCCGCCCACCACGCCCGGCATGACGGGCCGCAGGCCGGCGGAGGATCGCACGGCCAGCCGGCCGCTGTACAGGCAGGCCAGCTGCACCAGGGCCGCCGCCATGTTACCCTCACTGCCGCGCAGCATCAATGGGAGTCCGACTGGAAACACGCCGAGTTAATAAGGTTCCGACTGGAAACACGCAGAGTTAATAAGCTTCCGACTGGAAACACGCCGAGTTAATAAGCTTCCGACTGGAAACACGCCGAGTTAATAAGCTTCCGACTGGAACAAAGTGTGTGAGCTGGAAACGGGCAGCACGGTGGTGCAGTTAGCGTTCCCTCACAGCTAGAAGGTCCCTGGTTGGAATCCCAAACCGGATAGGTCCTTTCTGTGTGGAGTTTACTTGTTCTCCCCGTGTCTGCGTGGGTTTCCCCCACCACTAAAAACATGTTATAGCTCTAGTCAGTGCCCCTGGCCAAGGCACTGGCTCAGAAACTGGAGTTGGCCCCCGGGCGCTGCACCGCAGCTGCCCACCGCTCCTCAGGGATGGGTTAAATACGAAGGATGAATTTCATTGATCGATGCGCAGAGAACACGCACTTTTAGTTTGAACCTTAAATACCCTTTCTAATGATTGGCTTCACCTTTGTATGTACGGTTATAATGAAGGTTCCATTACCTTACGAAAAAAATTAGCACCAATAATTACATGTATTAAAATCAGCAAAACAGCAGCGTTGCTTGCACTACCTACATTTGTTTAAATTTAATGATTGCACTTCCTATAAATTCTATAAACTTCCCTTCTCAAATATCACTGTGTTTATATATGTTCAACTGAAATTTCTGTTCCGAACAACCAATGATTCATAGAGGAGCATCTTGAAAATGATCAGCGTTGCCTAAACCTTTGCGTACTTTTTTTTAAAAATACCTCACCATTTGTGAGCATGTCTTCTGCCATTTCCATACCCATAGTAAATATGTTCTGAGTTCCAAACATGACATTCATGTGACTTCCATAGAAAACTACATAGACACACAGCTCAATCACGAGTATAATAGTTTTATTACAACATTCCATGTCACAAACAGCATTTTATAGACACTGTACAAAGACAGAG
>OMKY01213470.1:0-20807 GCA_900302395.1 Bregmaceros cantori | reverse complement strand
TTGCATGTTCTCCCCGTGTCTGTGTGGGTTTCCTCCGGGCACTCCGGTTTCCCCCACCACCAAAAACATATTCCAATTAACCTGCTCCAGTCAGTGCCCCTGGCCAAGGTACTGGCTCAGAACTGGAGTTGGCCCCCGGGCGCTGCACCGCGGCTGCCCACCGCTCCTCAGGGATGGGTTAAATGCGGAGGATGAATTTCACTGTACATGGATGTATGTGTGACAAAATAAAGTATCTTATCCTATCTTGCAGATTGTGCACTAACATTCAAATTTAAGCATTAGCGTAGAAGAGGCTAGTCTTCGTTCTAGCTTATAGCAATGCTGTTGTTTTTTTCAAGCTTACTTATTATCTTTATTATATTGTTTATGTTAGTGTGGGGCTTAATTGTGTTCAGCATCCCTTTCATTCAGATTGGGCAGAGACATGGCACTGAGAAAGGTGACTGGCATTGGGAGTATGAATCACCTTTGTATGGAGGACGGGCCAAGCAATGACAAGATGTATTGCTGATGAGTGCAGATTAATCAATTATAAAGTTAGTTGACAATTCAATTATGATCAATTAATGGGGCTCTGGAGTATTTGACATGTCAAATAGTCCAAACTACACACAGAAGTCCCGGAATGTAAATGCTTGGTAAGTTATTCCACACCCTGTTCATGCCATTTACTCTAATGACAGGCAGACATTCAAGGGAAGAAAGACAACAGTGAAAAGTGTGTAAAGACACATAGCTTACCATTGGTCCCTCGTATAATGAGATTTTGTTTTGTTAAACTTAACGCATTCCTGGCACAGCTCCAAACGGACTTAACTCGACGCATAAAAGTATCGCTATGGCAACAGCTTTTTAGGAACGGCAATGTGTCCAGTGAATCGTTGTATTGACATTATATTGACTGAGATGGGATCACTAGATGAGACCAGGGGTTGGTCCTTGCTTTAAGCCTGGTTAATGCATACATTTGCAATACTATGTTTTTGTATTTCAAAGTGTGACACATTTAGATCAGAACACTGACCTGTAATATCTCTGACAATCTATTGATCTCGCGTTGGCAAAACTCTGAACCAAATATTTGACATGCGGTTTTCTGCTGCCGTTGTTTGCACACATGAGTGGGTGTGGAGGGTTTCACTTCGTGGAAAACGGTCGCCTGCCTCGGTCTACATTATTTACAAAAGCAAACAGAGGCGGCACGCGGTGGCAGAGTGGTTATAGAGCGCATCCCCCGGACCATAGGTCAAGCAGCACTGCGGGTTCTTTTCTGCATTGTCTTCCCCCGACTCTTCATCACAACGATTAACCATTTAATTGTCTGATCCTTGCTCTCCTCAAACGTGTTTAATATATGTTGTTCCAAATGTTTGTCACCGAGGGTCCAAATTCCGAGATTGAGTGAATCACAAACCTCACAATCATTGTTCACTGGAATTATTTACTTCCGCAAACACTAAATAACTATTTTTTGGATAGAACTATCGCTAGCACTGTTCAATGTGACATGTTATTTCTCTGGCAGTAAGTGGAAGATAAGCCTCCTGCCTGTAATTGCTGATTGAGAATCACATGATGGTTGTGTCATCTGGCCGCGAAGCGCATCCGCTTCAAACAGGCGTGTCTCCTCAAACATACGTGCGTCATTGCGCATACAATAATGTTTTGCCTGTGACCTGATTATGAGTGGATTTCCGTGACAGTAGGCTGCTTGACTGCAGGTAGGGGTCGGGTCCAATTACATAATAATCACTATGCCTGAGGTTTGACCACAATCATTTGTGTGTGACATAGCTCATTGCATTCATTGCAATCGAAATCTAAATAGTCTGCTCTGAACAATGTTCAATCCTCAAATCAAAGTTGATCACGATCTCATGAGTTTGAGGACACATCACAGTCTCATCATCTTTTCACAATCTTGGAAAGAAATCTGCAAGGATCATTGTAACCCTACATGGAATACCTGATAGAATTGAAAAAGAAAGAGAGAGAGAGACAGAGAGAGAGACAGGGTGAGAGACGGAGAGAGAGAGAGATGTAAAGACAGAGAGAGAGAGAGATGGAAAATAGAGGAAGAGACAGGCAGGCAGACAGAGGCTGTGTGAATTTGCAAGGGGAACAGAGCACTGAACGCGCTTGACTCTCACAGACTTGGAACAGTTTAACTGGAACAATGACAAATCACTGATCGCGGTCTCTTGAAAAATCTTGCGAATCTTGTATGTTTAAATGATAGAATACGGCCATGGATATGCAATGCCTTAAAGCAAGCCGTTCGCTCTTTGATAGAACAGCCCCCGTTTACAGCAATTGGTATGTTATGGGGCCATAGAAATATACCAGATTAATTCACTTTAAATTTAGATTGTCATTTACACAATCTATTCACAACGGAAGATTGTGATTGCCTTGAATCATGTGACAGTCTAAGATTGTCAGATCAAACACCCATAGTTTCTTTGATGACTGATGCACTATGTCGTGTGCCAGTTACCAGGAAAAGTCTATGTGTCATTGGCAATGGCAATAAACCTGTCATTGTGTGGATACTGAGATAGCAGCATTTTGGAGAAATACCATAGACTGTTTATAAAGTAGACGCAGCGTGCGTGAGGTCATCCTATTGCTTTCATCCTAGCCGGGTTGAAGCCTCTGACCGCGCGCTGCCATTGCTGAAAGTACCCATATATCCGGAGACAAGGAGAGGTAGAGGGAGCTATACGCTATGTGAGAGAGAGACACCCCAGACGCGACTTCTTCCGGTGGTACTGTCCACTAGGGGTGCCAACGGCAGTCGGAATGAGTGGGATCCTATGGGAGCTGAAATAAAAAATATTAACGCCAAATCTGACGCGTTTGTGAAATTATGACCCCGCTCACACATTGAACCGTTAATTAACCCGACAATATACATTAAAACATCAATTATAAACGATCTTTAAATAGGTTAAAACAGGCTGCTAAGATTGGAACATTTGTATTGGAAACTATCATAGGGCGCGATTTCCGGAGACGAGGCTCCCCCCCATACCAACCCGGAAGTAGGCATGGACATCAAAACGAACGCGGTGTCCATTTTTATATACTGTCTATGAGAAATACCTACCGACCAATTACCGAAACCCCACCAAACGTAAAAATGTGTGGTGGATGTTCCTAATGCACGGCTAGCAGCAGCAGCAGCCGTGCAGCATAGCATAAGCACCCGTGGTCCGAGGAACACCGCCGTGCAGCGCAGACATGGTACAAACTCAGACGCGGGCGGATGGAAAGGGGGTTGAGAGCAGCAGATAGTGGACGGAGGACGATCCCCGGACAACACCCGTAACCAATGAACGCGGAGCCCCCGGCTCGTTCTCTGCTGCCGCCCCCTGAACGAGCTGACCACAACACGGCCACACCAATGCGGCACCTACTTTACAACACGCAAGCTATAGCAGTGAAAATTATACTTAAAAACTATATTTCATTTCATTTAATAAATAAACCACGCATCTATCTAATGGCATGTTGCCCCCTACTGCCCAAATGATGCATCGTACAGGCGCACAGACAGTAAATGACTAGCGGCGCATGCAGCGCGAGTCCCTGTCTTCCGGAGGTGGTATCGGTTCATGGTATCGGTTAATGTTGGACGAGTACGAGTAGAGTACTCAAGGTTGGTATTGGGGCCGATGCCCGATACCGGTATCGGTGCATCCCTATAAGGAACTAAATGACATGTTAATTAAATCAAAATGTATTTTAAATACATGTGAAATTTAATTAATAGTTAAATAATGCGTTTATGTTAAAGATGAAAGACATTTGTTAATTTCATTCAAAAACTTAATAATAGAAATATTGAATGTTTGAGTCTGACATTTTGTATTTAACATAATGTAAATCAATTTATTTAATGGTGAACACAATATTAAATAAATATTATTCAAGTCATAAGTAAAAGATCAAAGTTAACTAAGCAAAAGGTCTGTAAAGTGCAGTCTTCTTGTTTTACTTCCATCTTTTAAATGTATATATTTAATGTTCTTGTGCTTATGCCGAAAAAAAAAAAAAGCTTTAGACAATGGACTGCCTCATATCAAGCACATTTACATTCTGTTTTCCACCTTGTAGCTCAGAAGTGGGGAAGCGGCGGCCCGTGGGCCGCACCCGGGCCATGACACCCTGTCATTTGGCCCGTGGAGCAATTCCTAAATTTCCATAGACTGTATATAAATTAGACGCAGCGTGCATGACGTCATCCCATTGCTTTCATCAAAGTCGGGTTGAAGCCGCCGACTGCGTGCTGCCATTGTTGAAAGTACCCGTATATCTGGAGACAAGGAGAGATAGAGAGAGCTATACAGTATTTGTGAGAGAGACACCCACCACGTGAGTTCTTCCGGCGGTACTGTCCGCTAGGGGCACCAACGACAGAGTCAGAATGACAAAATATTAACGCGTTTGTGAAATTATGACCCCCCCTCACACAATTAACCAATAATTATCCCGACAATATACATTAAAAAAAATAATTAGAAACAATCTTTAAATAGGTTAAAACAGGCTGCTAAGATTGGAATATTTGCATTGGAATTCCCATAGGCCTCGGATTTAGGAGACTAGGCTCCCCCCATACCAACCCCACGGACATCAAAACGAACATGGTGTCCATTTTTATATACAGTCTATGTAAATTTCTTATATATAAAAAATATTTAAAAATTAATTAAAGTACATTTCGCTGAAGTTGGCTGAACACACACAGTGGGGCTGCCACGCTCGCTCACTGCACCGTCTGCACGCACACACAGACTGCATGCTGAGCATCCCATCCACACTCTTCGCCACTGATTGCCGCTAAAATAGATGTAGACACACACGGACAACGGGCCGTCCGAGAGCGATATGCAATATGGACTCGAGTACAGAGTACGGAGGAGCAGCAACAGGCAGTCAACTGGAATACGGATGCGCGCGGCGGTCGGATTACAATACACCTTGGGAAGTCTATGTGGGACCCAGAAAGTTTGACAATAACCCGGGGAGACTACTCTGGTACTCTACTACTACCTGGTGGATACTGTATTCCACGCGTGTGAGAGATTATCACGCCGACAGAGCCGTTCCGATTGCAGGACAACTTGCCTTCCAATCTCCTCGCCTGAGCGCGTGGGTAAAATACAGCTTTAGGACAGTACATAGCAAAATTAGATGTCCTGTTCTGAGTTGGTTTTCCTAGTGTTAATTATTCCAGAGTTGATGGGAGTCACCGGGTGTTGATTGTGGTATTACTTTTACACTGGATGTGCTCAAACAGCTCTATGGAAGGTGTTGTTTTAAGTTGAGTTAACTGATTAACACTGATTGAGAGGGACTTTCCACATCCGGTTTGCCAAGCTTCTTCCGTTTGGAAGAACTATTAACACTTATCATTGAGGGGAAATAGACTAGCATAGCATCAAATGTAATACCAAGTGTTAGTTAGTTTAACTCTATTTCAGTGTTAATTCTAACACTTTTCATTTAACACTTTTAAACACGTTTAAAAGTGTTAAATTTAACTCTAAGGATTTAACACTGGTCGATTTACTGTGTAAAAATGAGTAAAAAATCACATTCAATATACGCTGTGTACTCTGTGGCCCTTGGTAGATTTTATGAATTTGCAAACGGAGCTTGATGGGAAAAAGGTTCCCCACCCCTGTTGTAGCTCTTTTCCTTCTAATGTATCGCTGGTAGGAAACCTACACTTTAGAGTCAGTAGGTGACTGATATATTTATCGGCCGATATGAGGCCTTTTTCCATATTGTTTCTGTATCAGATCTGTGAATTTCCCTGCCGATACAGAGGAATCTGAAATATTATTACAATTACATGCATGGTTATAATTAGTAAAAAAATTTAGACACATGGACATTAGTCATTTTCCCTCCAACTGTCCCTTACACCTATATAAAAGCAACCTTACATGTTGATAACGATCTCAATGAAAACAACATGACATTTAGTGCCATTATCCATATACATTCCATGAGCCAGGTGTGTAATAAACCTAAGCAACAGAACACCACCAATATGTGGCTTCACCTGAAAAAGACTAAATGAATATTCCATTGAAATTACTACAACACTAAAAAAGTGTAATTCCTTCCCAACCCAGTTAACTAGCTGGTTGACAATTGACTTACAGCACTTTTTGGTTCAGGTTTTTGTTTAATTTTCACAGTACGTTTCAAAAAGTTTCACCGTAAACTAGGGCTGCAACTATTAGTCGATCGGTGACTAATCGATTATAAAATTAATCGACAACTAATATAATAATCGATAATCGGAAAATAAATGAATCATTGTTTTCGTCGGCGGTTTTGTGCTGATATTCCCTCATTCATCCACACACTTTCATATTAATTCGTAATTTACGAAAATATGAAACATTAAATGGGCATAATTGATTTAAAAGAAAAACATGAATATGATGAAATCCATGAAAATATTAAGGTATAAATGACATGTAATGAGTTAGTGTCAGAGGAAGTAACTTAATCTTTGTATATATATGTTGTTGAAGAATAACCAAATTTGACTATATTTCAAGTCGACAAGATTAAGTTCTCGTAATTGTTGCTCGCTGTAAGAATTTGGGGTATTTTGAAAGAAAAAAATATCATATCTCAATAAAAGAATGAAAAACGTCGCTTGCACCAAAAAAAATAAATAAATAAATAAATAAATATCACCACAAATGCTTTTCTACTACTCCTGAACCCATCATTTCTAATATAGCCCTTGCTGGCCTAAGGAGGTCACAACCTCACTTGGCCACTAGGGATATTTCTCCCTCCATTTGAGCCCTTAACATAATTGAGTATTGGGACACCACTCAATCTTTACGTGAACCTGCAAACGAGGGGCTAGGGCTAAAATAAGGGCTAAAGGGAAGGTGTAAATCACACCCATCATGGCGATTCTATTCATTATCGATTTTCTGACAAAACGATTCCATTTTTTTTTTTTTTTTTTTTTTACCCAACAGGCTAGACAATGTTTCAAATTTGAAATAAATCAATGACAGCTGTAATGTCATTTATTTAGACTGTATATAAACACATACAGTCTATGGCCATGGCACACACGCCGTGTTTGTGTGTGTTAAGAAAGCAAGGACGGTGCCAAATGGGTTTAGCGCCACCCGCAGCACGGGAGTGGAATTACGTCCACGAGCAAATGGATAAAAGACGAGAAAAAAAAATACTCTTGTGGACGTATCGATACATTGTATCGACAGCTGTTGTATCGATATATCGATACAACATCGATATTATTTACACCCCTACCCCTGGGTCTTGTCCTGAATGCTTCCCCAGGAAGTGTTCAGGGCATCCTAATCAGATGCCCAAGCCACCTTAGCCGGCTCCTCTCAACACTGATAACTGAGTTTCTCACCCAATCTTTAGGGAGAGCCTAGCAACCCTGCGAAGGAAACTAATTTCAGCCGCTTTGCAGCCATAATCTAATTCTTTCGGTCACTACTTGGAGCTCATTAATACTTTATTAATTTCAAGCAGGGAATACTTGTCATTCAGAAGTTACAGATTACAGTCAGCATAATGAGATGTGCGAAACCACAGCGACAAGACTATATGGGACTGCCTCTCGGTGCATTTGGTCTCTCGGTCAGCCAGCGGGTAAATTTTTTTTCCTCCTGTTTTTATCTATCTCCTTCTGCTAGTCTGCTTAGGGCACGGAGTCCGCGGACACGCACACTCGCACAGTCTAAGCCATGACTGTCTTCAGTCGTAAAGGAAGTGAGGCAAAAGGCGCCAAATAGGTTTAGCGCCACCCGCAGCACTGGAGTGGAATTACGTACAGGAGCAAATGGATAAAAATAGACCAGAACAAAGTCGATACTCTTGTGAACGTATCGGTACATTGTATCGTCAGCTGTTTTATCCATATATTCATACAAAATCGATATTATTTACACCCCTATTGAGTCCAGAGATCTACCCCAGGATGCTAGAACTGCTAACTACAGACTTGTAGATGAGTCTCTTTCAGACATTGAAGGACCAGAGTCTTCTCACGAAGTAAAGGTGGCTTTGACCCTTCTTGTAGATGACCTCTGTTTTCTTGGCCGAGTCAAGTTTGTTGTTGATGAGCACACTGTGGTTTTTGTAGTGATGTACAATGTTCACATCCTGATTACGGATTGGAATCGGGACCTCGGGTGGCATGGATCTCATGAGAACAAGTTCCACAAGTTCCTTTGTTTTTGCCACATTAAGATGAGGGCAGAAATGGGACAATGTTGAGCTGTCAAGTTTGCAACTTGCAAGCGTTCATATTTTTTAAAAATTTAAACTCGTCCAAACCGCCAAAAGTGTCAATATTGTACCTTCTCTGAGTGCTTCTAGCTTTGTTTTAAATCAATATAAGAGCAGCAGAGATTGAAACCCCGTGCCGTAAGTAAAAGTATTGCTACCTCAGCAAATTATTACTCAATTAGAAATAAAAAAGAACCCCACAAAAAAGTTACTTAAGTAGTGAAAGTACTGAGTAACTTTCCGTAAAAAAATAATTAATTAGACAAATTATTTTTTTAATAGGGAGAGTGAGAGAGGCCGAGGCCGAGAGAGAGCCTGAGAGGGAGAGAGAGAGCAAGAGAGAGAGAGCGAGAGAGAGAAAGCGCCCAACATAACCCACGAGAGAGAGATATGATGCCAACATATGTGCCAAGAGTCCCAACGGGTGTTTTTGCTGACATCTCAGTAGAAACTAGTTTTTTTTTTTCACCAAGTTTACTCGAGTAAAAGTAGAAAGTAACTTGTGAAAAATGTACTGCAAAAGTAAAAAGTACCCAAACAAATTGCAACGGAGTAAATGTAATGCGTTCCTGCTTGCTATTATGGATTATAATCGATGCAGGACTCAATCCTCTATACCAGCAACTGGCTACACAGTCCTTCTTATAAGCCTGCTCTCTACATGAAATTATTGATCAACAGACATATGCATTACATGAAATATGCTCATACATTTTCAAGACAAAAATGTAGGCATCTAAATGAAAAACCAAAAACCAATTTTTGGATGATTTTAATACATTGGTCGATCAAAATAATGCACAAATGATCAACTAAGGGTTTTGGCTGCAGTGTGCTCAGTGACCAGCAGAGGGGGAAATATTCTCAATTACTACCTATCCAACTTGTGAGCCACTACTGACACCAGGAGTAAAGAAACCTACACATAAAAAAAAGAAAAGAAAACGATGCTGAACTGTAAACAAATGATCCTATTCATCATTTTCTGGATATCAGCATTTTTAAACAAACGCAACATATTGGCCCAAAAAAAAAAAAAAACTTTGTTTGAATCTTGAGGCTCCTTTGAAAGCTATGAATCATCCACAGCATTGATTGTGTGTTCTATCTGATGGTATTGGATTACCAAGCAATTAATTAGCTTTTTTTTATTAAGATCATGGGGGTCATGATTATGGAAATAATTATTATTTCTGCACACGTTTACCCACTGGCGCTCTCAAAAGTGGCTGTATTGGCTTCTGATCACTCTGGACAACGACAGTCAGAATGAATGGGATCCTATGTGAGCTGAAATGAAAAATATTAATGCCAAATCTGCCGCGTTTGTGAAATGATGACTCCCCTCACTCAATTAACCGATAATTATCCTAAATTGGAAGGTTTGTATTGGAATTCCCATAGGGCTCCGTTTTAGGAGACTAAGGCTCCCCCCATACCAACCCGGAAGTAGGCACGGACATCAAAACGAATGTGGTGTCCATTTTTATATACAGTCTATGTGTGGAACAGTGAAATGCAGTGTTGAACAGTTTAACTTAATGTTAGACACTTTACCATAGTTTACTTTTACCATAGTTTCACTAACATTCATCAGTTGAGGGAGGTGCAGGAGCCACTACAACTTAGGTGTCCCACATTAAGCAGTGACCCACATTAGGACAATCCACGCTAATAGTGAATGAATAATGAATGAATGACACAAAAATAGATTGAACTCCACAGTGAGATGTCTAACAGCAGCAGACTGAGACTGCTGCTGGCTGTATGAGAGGATGAGCAGATGGTTAGAACAGCAGTAATAACGCCAACAGCTACTCTGCGAACATATGCGCCCCGTTGTGGTTCAACTGTACACTGCAGCACACATTTTGAGTGGAGGTGAAAGTGTTTTCATGTTATTTTTTATTTTATTATTTTTACCTAATTAAACATTCTTTTAAAATTCTATTTAAAAAAATCTGTATGAAAATGGATGTGTGTGCTATGAAATGTGAAAGTTTGGGAACATTGTAATGATAAACAGATGCACTTTATAACAATTATTTTTCAAGAAATTATTAGATTTTTTTTTTGTAAAGATAGTTCAACCCCTTGAACAAAACATTAGCCTTGGCCAGGTAATGGAAGTAACGAGAATTTCAAGATCGGCATCAGCATGCGAACGCTGAGCGGTGCTCCTTTGCTTCATGGGGAAAAAGGTTCCCCACCCCTGTTTTACCCGTGCACTTCCTGGGATTTGCGATAAAGGGCGCTGGACAGGAAGCTACGAGTAAGAGCTAATGCTAACCAATAGCACCTGTAGCTTCCTCTATTTATACAGCAGGCTTCGTTCGATTCAGCCTGCTGGCATTATCCTGGATCCAGAAGCTGAGTATCTCCTTTGTCTAATCTAATGGTTAATTACTCAACCATGTTATGGTTTCTGGCGACAGGCAGGTATTAATGCTAGAAACGATTTTCATACCTGCCTGTTAGTGCGTTTGCTTTTACTACCATCTACCATCTACCATGTGTCAAATAACCCTGGATAAAGCCTATGAAACAAAATCATAGCTTTTTTTTTTTTTTTTTTTCAAATTAGCATAGCTATCACCCAGAAAAAATCGTGGCCTTTGTAGTGAAGTTATAGAATTAAACATGAGACATAAAAAAAAATTCCCCGGTGAATTTTATGAAATCCGCTGTATGTGTGGAAATCATTCTAGGGTCTACATTTAAGTGGGGGAGATAAAAAACATTTAAAAACGTATATATAGAATTTTGGTTTTTAATCATTATTAATGTTTTTCAGCAATTTCACGTAATTTTTCATTTTATTTTTTTACCTAAGTAAACATTCTTCTAAAATTATATACAAGATATATATTTTCGGATAGCCTGTTTTGTGCTGAAAACAAGGGTATGTAATATGTCAGGAAAATCTCGCATTTTCAATTTTTAAAAAATCAAAGTGTACAACTTATGTCACTACTTCACATGAGATAGCTCCGTGATGCATCTTCCAGAGGTGGTCGATCGACCTGGCTTTATCCTCGACGGGGACTCTCGGTTTTTTTGTCTGTAAGTTTGCTACCGGTGAAAACAAACTTTTCCAAGCCGAGCGGAAGACGCTAAAATCGGCCATCTCTGCAGTTGCAGCCCCAGGAAGTGATGATCGGTGGTAAAAATTGACTTCTGAACTCGCTTATGAAAGAAATAAACGCCGTAAAATGTCCGGTTAAATATTTTTAAAAAATGAAAATGAGTGGTTAAAACAGCGTTAGTATGACACGGCGACGCGTCATTGGGCTAGAGTTAAAAACACTACGACGAGATGTGGCCATCTCGAGTCACTGTTACTCTCGTAAGAATCCCATAGTGTTTATGAGATCAGCTGGTCGGCCCCGATCGCGTCGAGTTGCTTATGCGGTCTGTCTGCATAGAGCTAAAATTATTATTGTGAGTGTCCATTCATACTCACATTATTCTGCCAGTATCTCTGGCTGTTGGGCTTAATGCCTAGTAGGCATTGTATCCAGTTCCACCAAGCAAGCACCTTTAGCATGCATCCATACATCCATACTTCCATATTGCATGTGCTATGGTAGTTCTAACAACTACCATCAGGAACCGTAACACCCTGATTTAGATCAACTGGAAAATATTGCTGATTAACTGACTACCAGTTCATACCAGGCCCTCCAAGACACCCCACTCCAGACACACACACACACACACACACACAATCACACAATCACACACACTGAGCCATCAAAGCTCTTAACTCATACTCTAAAGCTTTGACATGACTTGACTCTGTGCCACCACTAACCAGGCTCTAACACTCTCTCTAATCTGATCTGGAAGGTAGGGCTTAGAGCCCTCATCTGCCGCTAAGAGGCGTCTCAGACACAACGTCCAGATGGCCGCACGCTGGCAGAACTTTAAGTATTAAGGGGAATTAGGCCTCAAATTCAGAAATATTGGCTGTGTCCGAAATCCTTCCTTATCCCCTACTCCCTATATAGTGCACTCACTTAGACCAGAACTAGAACTGCCAGATCAAGGAACATTTTTTCCCCCCTAGCTGTCTCCCTTCTTAACACTGACAAAAGTACCAGCCACCTCACACTGTAGCGTGAGTGACGGTTTCTTTCCCCTGTATGCTGCTCTTGTGAACTTTTTACACTCTAACAATGACACTTTATATTTAATCTTTTTTTATTATATTCTATGACAGCGTAATGTTATTGTTATTTTATATTTTTGACAGTACACTACTGTATATGTACTGTATATATTTTTCTTTTTTTCTATTATGCTGTCATATTTATTGCAGTATTCAGTGTTATTACATCTTTACTTTAACTGCTAATATATTTACTGTACCCGGGTGCGAACCAAAAGTAAATTTACAGAGTGTTTTAATGTGTGACCTGGCAATAAAAGTTATTCTGATTCTGATTATAGTGCACTCAACAGCAATGGCTGAGATTTACACTAGAGTCGACGCCCTCAAAATTGTTATAATATCTATAATCATAAAATACATAAATCCAAAATTCAACCATCATCACAACCAACCATCATCAAAAAAAACTATTTGCTGTGGTCAGTCGCTATAGACTCCCGCTATGCCATGTTTTTGTAGTTTTATGTCATTTTTAAAACATCTCACAATGCATTATATTGCTTCCCCTAGGGTGCATCGATGCTCACTTGTGGGATACTTTGAGTGCACTATATAGGGTACATGGACAAATCATTGCATACAATGTGAAAATATTGCATGTGCATGTATGTACATGCTCATTTTTGTTTTTGTGTGTAGCTATCACACAAGAAAGTGCTGTTTGTCTGTGCATTACAGTCCTGCCAAAATGAAACCCCCATGGAACTTGCACGTGTGTCTGTGTGTTACACGCCTATGATATGAAAGAGATTTGAACAGTTGCTGCCCGCATTCTAATCACCTGCCAAACTCAGTCAGGCGTCGCTTCGGTCATGCAGGGCTGACCTGGGCGCGGCTGAAGTCGGCTCTATGGGGGTTGAGATTGTGACGTCACACCGCTTTCAAAAATCTGCTTGTCGGGTGGAGTTGCATGGATACACGTGCCATTGTTTACATTCGTGCACGGTGCACAAGCGCTGCCGAAAGCCGACATGCCTGGGAATCGCTGCGTTAAAGGCAGTGGAGCATCATCGCACAAGTTACATTTCTTTGGTTTCCCCAAATGGAACCCCAACTTACCGCAATCCGTTGAGACTGCATTCCGGACAGGATGAGGGTGTGTTCCCGGAGTCAGCCCTATGTTCCGAAATCCGTATGTTCCGAAATCCCTATGTTCTGAAAATGTATGGGTCATTTAGGGGTTAGAGTTGGGGTAGTGGTTAGGGAAGGGGTTAGGTTTAGGTTAGGTGTTAGGGGTTGCCCCATACATTTTCGGAACATAGAGATTTCAGAATATAGGGATTTTGGAACAACTTGTAGCATAATGGAACTTCAGGTGCGCGCAGCCGCACCGGTCGACATGCGAACGGGGGCGGCCTGTTGACATTAGAGGCTGCTCCCACTACGTATAATGAGCTCCTCCGCAACCAATGCGATGCGTTTGGAAGCGTACTCGAACAGTGTGACGTGATCACTCGTCCCTATTTGGCTAAGTTGGCTGGCCGCCGTGTCACTCACAAGGTCCTCTGTCGGCCCACGTTGCCCCTGAAATAGCCAACCTAGGTCCAACTGGGTTGCAATACAAATTTTGGCAAATTTGGGTGTTCGGAACGGGTGCAGAAACTGTGTTCACAAAAGGGGCTCCAGTGTGTTGCCTCCTCCAACTCTCTGTATCTGTATCCAGACCAATGAGCTCTCTAAAAGCCAAACCCCTGTCATTTTTAAGAAAACATGGAAAATTGTTACATAAGCCACACCAGCCTAAAAGCCGCGACCATTTACTGAAATTAATATTTAGTTTAACTGAACAGAACAGAACTGGACTAACTGATCAGTCTCCAAACGGACCCGAAAACAACACCGCTTCTCATAACAACGGCCAAACAAAGCAGAACTGTTATTGATTGCTTTACTCCTCATCACTGAAAAGATAGCTAGATACATAGCTAGACAGATAGATGGATAGATAGAATATTTATTGTCATTGTCACAGTCATACAACCAAAAGTCAATTTCCAGAGTGTTTTAATGTGTGACCTGGCAATAAAAGTTATTCTGATTCTGATTATAGTGCACTCAACAGCAATGGCCGAGATTTACACTAGAGTCGACACCCTCAAAATTGTTATAATATCTATAATCATAAAATACAACTAACAAAATCATAGAAACAATTAAATAATTAAAATGCAATATAAAAACAAGTATATGCTTTCATGTTTTGTTGTGTTTTCAGTCATGTTCTCTGTTGTGTCCCTCTGCGTGCTAATGTTCACCCTGGGTGATGTTGATGTCCATGCTACGTGGCGCTATTCCTTCTTCACTCCTCACTGCCAGATCGATGTCCTTGACTTAAATGCAGCATCGTATGAAATCTGTGTTTAATTTTCATGATGATCCATGAGGGATTGGAGAAAAATAATTAACTGTCGTAAAGGTAAAACTATGCTGTCCAGCAATTCGCTTCCGGCGCAAAGATTTTACAAATATTCAAAACCTTGCAGCTCTAAGTTAATAAGTGGAAATGACACTAAAAGCGACTTTTGCAAGACCAACAACAACAAAATCTGGGGTTTCCAAAAAATGTGCAACCCGAGTTCATTGCATTGTTAGAAGGGCCAACACAGCTGACTGTGTTTATCCAAACACCGTCTGGCTCCCGGTGTAGACATCACATCACCCTCCTTTTGTATAAGACGTAACTGCACGTGACGGCTCGCTCGCCGCATTGAAGCGCACCCGTTCTCATTGACACGACTACAGCTCCTGTCTTCCAGTAGTAATTGGCATCTTCCTGCGCAATTATCCTTGCTGCTCATTGCGACACCAAAGTGTTTCAACATCTCGGCAAGTAATTCACTCCCGGCTTTACTCCATCCCGCTCCGCTTCCCACCGTCTCACTGCCATGTGCTTGCTGTGTTGCGGCGGTTTTGTTCTTGTAATTTATAATTTGGCTCTTGCGTACCACCGTGTTTTGAGTTCCCAACTCCTTTTCAAAGCCACGTAATTACACACAGAGAGTGACTGAATGTGCTCGTGATACCACGTGATTTGAAGACACAGTATTTAAACGTATTGGCTGTTGTAAAGCGTCATCATGCCAGGCTGTAATTTTGTCTGGTCTAAGCTGCCAAAGGTGCTATTGTTTCAGTGTTTTTAACCATTGGAATCCATTTGAACACAGGCAGGGAGTCCTAAACGTAACTTCTGCCCATTGAGGGGCTCAGCCTCTTGATTCAAGGGTTTCAAGGTCCTTACTTGGCTCAGTTGACTTTCATGTTGAACTAATTGGAAGAGATTTGCAGGGATTAGTCTGTGGAAGACCACAAAACCTAACCTCTAAATAAGGTTCTACATTTTTAATCAATATTGGTTAAGCAACTGTTGATATCTTCATTCATTTTGAGGTACAATACATTCACACTTCCTTCTGGTTCATGGATATGAAGACTCTGTCACACGCAGGGCTTTGAACCAATATTTTTTCCCAATCGGTTCGTTCTGAACAGAACCGGAAACGTTTCTCGTTATCAGTTACACCAATAAATTGATGTTCCCGCACTGATCTGATTTTTTTGGGGGTTAATTTCTAAATAAATATTGATAAAATACAGTCAAACTCCGACTTGAAGCTACTCACCAATATGGTCACACATTCTGCTTGAACAATGGGATGGCTGCTTCCACTAGCAATTCCAACAAAAATGAGTAAATGGAACTGGTTGGGCAGATTATTGAATCATGCGTTCGTGGAGCATATATCTGCACTAGAATATTTGGGTGTGGAATAGCACGGTGCAAATTACCACCACCCCTTTTATATAAAGTGGTAGGTGTTTGCTCCCACCAAATAGACATGTTTAAAAATAGTCAAAATCACAGCCAAATGAATGACACCAGACGTGATGTTTAGACTAGAACTTTAACCGGAACTACCCGCCGAAGTCATCTATAAACATGTTGAAAAATATTTGAAGATATGTGTAAAATAAATGGCACCTTAAGTTATGTTCAGCCTTGAACTTTAACCGGAACTACCCGCCAAACTTTTTTATTGGGATCAATTAAGTATTCTCATTCTGATTGACTCTGACTCCTCTCTGAAAGAAGTACTTGCCATTTTGCCTGATTACAGATTGCAAGCCTAAATCCATAACCACGCCCTCCTGCGACCGCTCTTCCGCATAGGGTAGGCTAGGATTAGATCTTACAATGCAAGTACGGAGACGGAACATTGCTGCGAATCTCCTTTAATCTTAGGCGTCGCGACTGCGTCATATGCAGAAGTGGGAGTTGCATAGGGCGTGGTTATAGATTTAGGCTTGCTCTCCGTAAACACGCTGCCCGGTTGCATACAAGCTCTATGTCATGGATTCTGTTTGGGGGAGTGCTTGGCTCATCCATGTGTTCTGTGGTGTTTTTTTCTCTTGGCTAGAAAAGTCTTGACTAAACTATTGCCTGCCCTTGCTACTAATAAAGTATAGAAATGTCTCTGAAGTTCAAACCAAAGCTTTAATGACTTCCCACAATAAATGGAGCACATGAAAAATAAAATGCAAATCTTTCTTGGGGACACGGAGGGACTCTTGGCCAGTTGATTTGGCACGATTCCACTAGCTGAGAGTGTGGTGCTGACGCCAAGGAGTAGTAGTATCTCATGCTGCATCTACTGCAGTCGATACACTTGCATTGGATATGTACTGTATATACACCTACTGTACATATACTATCAATGAGCATCTTGCTCATCTATATTACGATGTGTTTCCACCTGATTTTGTGGCCGCTTGTTTTGGCGGCGCCAATACTCGAAATAACTGCTCGTGCCAGCGGTGTTCCAGTTGCCACTCGCCGCGACACGACCAGGAATGGTTGGCATTAGATCGGATACATCCTTTAAACGCAATAAGTATCCGATCCAAATAGGTGGAGGGGAAAGCGCATGCCGGCGGAGACTCACAGAGCTAAAATAATTATATATATATTAATAATAATATCGACCACAGTGATATTAATTCTTCAGAAATGGAGAGGGGGAGATAGGCCGCCGCAGAGCGGGTGCCCGTGAACGGACTGGGGAAGCTGCGCTGCTCTCACCCCGGCTGTGAGCTCCGGCGTGCAAGCACCACACCCCCTGACCTCACCCAACGGCTCTCGGGGGCTCTCGGGGGCAGTCCGCTGGGCACAACGATGGAACAGACTCACTTTTATTATTTTATTAAAGTGAGGAGGGAGATATGGTGTGGGGCGCTGGGCCACTTTTATTATTATGACAGCTTCCACGCCGCCAAGTTGCGCGGCGATTCATTCGCGGAGCAAGAATCTGTGGCGCGAATAAATCGGCGCGTCTCCTCTCGTCCACTTACATGGTATTTTCGGGAGTTCCGCCGCCAAAACCAGCGGCCACAAAATCCGGTGGAAACACACCGTTGGCCTAATATAGATGAGCAAACAACTGTTGGAATTCATTGTAGTCGAAGTACGGAACTGTAAGCGTCACGAGTTACGTAAAGCCTGGAATAGGGGTCTTTGCGGTGAAAAAGGTTAAGAACTCCCTGGAGTAGGGGATAGGGAGCGATTTTGGACACAGCCATCAGGGCAGCTGTAGCTCAGTTGGTAGAGCGGCCGTTCCAATGACTGGAGGGTTGAAAACCAAAAGGTTGGATGTTCGAATCCCGCCTCCGACAGTCTCAAAGTGTTCTTGGGCAACTGAACCCCAAATTGCCCCCAATGGGTCGTGGTGAGTGCCTTGTGTGTGAATGTGTGATTGAGAGGTCACTGTAAAGCGCTTTGAGTGCCACTATGTGGTAGAAAAGCGTTATATAAATGGAAATCTTTTTTATTGTATTTTTTTTTTATTCCAGATGTGAGTGATGCCTTGCTCTGCAGTGTAGCTTTGTCCAGTGTGCTCTGCCAGGTAGATAATGCTTACATTACATTTTGGTGGCTGGGAGGCGCGCGATGCGGATGCCGCAGAACGCGCTCCGCTGAACAAGTCCTCTGGCGTGCACACCTTCCATCATTACCTTGACCTCTCGTTCAACCGCACACGTTTGCCCCGTTGCTGTTTTCTTTCGTTATTTCTTTATTTATTTAAAGTATGATGGGGGCGGAATTAGGGCTGTGCAAAAAAAAGAAAAAAAAAACGATTTGAAATCGAAATTTGATTATTTTGTTTAGAGGATTTTTGGGAAAAAGTGAAATCGTCAAATCGTATTTCCTTTTTTAACAGTGGCGACTGCCGATAAAGAATTTGCTGGTCTGTTATATGGGTGAATAAAATATATATATATGAATTGATAATTGTATTAATCCTAAGCCAAAGGGTGAGGTGTCTTTACTTAATTCCAAATATGGACACCATTTTTTGCAAAGTTTGAAATATGAAACTTCTAGTTTCCATATATTAATGTCCACTTTTTTTGAAGAATAATAAGAAATTGGAAACAAATCGAAAATCAAGATTTCAGAGTCACAAATCTGGATTTTATTTTTTAGCAAAATCGTACAGCCCTAGGCAGAATGTTAGCGACAAAAACTATGCTGAGTACCTTTTTTCTTACTAGAAAATCTGTATTATTAATATGACTAAAACTGAACTAAACTGAACTAAAAATGTGTTTGACTAAAAGTTAATAAAACTAAGCAAGATGTAACTGGCTAAAAGTGACTATGACTAAATGCCAACTTGGTCTCCATGACTGTGACTAAAAATAAATTGCAAATAGCTGCCAAAAACAACACTGGTACTTAAGTATTTGTACTTTGTTACTTGCCATCTCTGTCCACTTCTGCTGTTCCCATTGCGGTTTATCAACAATTGCGATTCATCAACAATTGCGGCTTATTATTCAGCCTTTATAGTCAGTAATATAACCTAGATACTTTAAAGATGAGTGTTCAGTGCTGCCCAGTAGCTTAGTTGGTTAAGCAGAGCGCTGGAAAGCACACATATGCCTCAATGGCGCGGTGAGTCGGTGGTTCGAATCTCGCCACCAACGTTTTTCCCCCTTGTCTGCCCCCCATCTTCATCTGTTTCCGCTAACTCTAATGAATAAAGCTTGGAAAAAACAGCCTGATTGGGCTGGAAAAAACATTATAAAAAAAAGATGAGTGTTCAGTAATCGGATTACTTTCTAGAAGTAACTGTGAAAACACTGGTTGCGGGCTATCCCGCCAGCTATAACTTCCTGGGTGCAGATGGTTGTGTGTGGTTCCATAGCAGTGAACGCTCTGACAAGATTAACCGGGTCGTGGGGTCACCATGGATTAGGATTAGGAGGACGCACTCTGACCGCTTTAGCTGTTTGGGTTGAAATGATCCGAACGTTTCTGGAGCTAAATCTAATGGCGTGTAGAGTGCACTAGACACGGTCAAAAAGATCCTGACCTAGGGTGGAATGCCCTAATGTTGGCCCTTTTCTGCATCTTCCTAATGAAGGACAGTCAGTTGCCTAAGGTGGCAGAGTTAAATGCCGGGTGGAACAGTTGAACTTAATGTTAGACACATTAGCATATTTTGCTTTTCATTTGCTTTTCATATTTGGCATTCATTAGTTTCGGGAGGAGTCAGGGCCACTGGAACTTAGGTGTACCTCACTAGGCAGTGGCCCACTTTAGGGCAATCCACCATATATATGTCAACTATAATATAAGGATTTGGGCATTGTCTAAATAAATGAGTTGCATTTTTAAAAATCTGAGATTGTTTAAAGAATTGGATTGATGCGTATATCTTTATTGGTAGTACACTTTTATTTCAATTTTCTAAATATTTTTAATATTTGAAATTGTATTTGAAATATTCTTAATATTTAAAATCATAACTGGAGCGAATTAATCACCATTATTTGACTACAAAAAACACTTGACTACAACTGCATCGCCTCGATTGTTCCAATATGTTCAGTGCCAAAGACACATTTCCGCATTTTTGTGAATAGTGCCGCTGAGTGCCAAAGACACATGGGCTGTGTCCGGAATTACTCCCTACTCCAAATATAGTGCACTGACTTATAGTGCACTCAACAGCAACCGCCGAGCTTTCGGACACCTTCAAGATTATTATAAAATATAATTATAAAAAAAAAAGTATAATTATGAAATTTAAGGACCATCACAAAAAGTCACAAGTACTTACATTTATAGTCGGTACATCCAATGCTCACCACTTTTGGGGTGCATCGTGGGATACTTTCAGTACACTATATAGTGTACATACCAGTGGCGGATGCTGGACTTTTAAGGAGGGGAAGCCCAATTTGACGTCCTGCATCATAAAACGTGTCTATATATACATGTAACCCTCTGTTCGTTTTCCAGAAAATGGTCTGTGAC
>OMKY01213468.1:0-15805 GCA_900302395.1 Bregmaceros cantori | reverse complement strand
CCCTTCTGCTTCAGTTTGTGGGGATGGTAGAACATGGAGCTGACATCAAGTCTCAACTGAGATTTGGAGCTTCAAAGTCTGATCAGGCCATTGCCCAACTTATGCAGTTTAACTGCTACTCCCGATACAAAGAGGGAGCTGCTACACATAGGCACTCAAAAGACAGAGAAACACCATTCCCAGTCTACATGGGACTCTCAGTCTATGCCAAAACCAGGAAGAGAAACCTGGTTGAAATGCTGCATGAGCATGGTCTACAGGTTAGGCAGAAAATTTCTATGAAAATATAATTTTCATCTTTGATACAATATTTCAGGTAGCTTTTACAATTACTGGAACAAGTCTATGTAATTCTCTGACCCCAAAAATGAGGATTAGGCGAAAAAAATCATTTGTCTAGCTCTATTATTAGCTGAGATATCACAAAATTTGTCTTTAATGGTGGCCATCTTGGACGCCATCTTGGTTAAAGTCAAATATGCAACTGCTTTGGACAAAATTACCTTTACTTACCATGTTAGTGTGAAAAAAATAATGAATTGGACAGTATTTATGCCTTCTTTTTTCCAATTATCTTACCTATAACAGTAGGGCTCCTTCAGATGTGTCGGCCATCTTGAAAAATGGTCGCCATATTGAATTTTTGCGTGGCCAGCGGTATGTGCTTTGAAAGTGTGCTTTGAAGACTACATATACCAAATTTCATGCTTGCATCACCATTTGAACGATTGTTTCACTTATCTGCTGCACTATGGGGGACTAGTGGACTTATAGAATATGACCGTGAGGGGAAGTAACATCACGGCGCTGCATGTGCTGTTGTCTTAAGCCACAGCAACAAGACTTTGTATGGGGCTGCCTTGGAGTAGCGTCTTTAGCCGCTGTGCCACGGGGTCAGCCCCACTAAATATTATTTTGATCATGGATTAATCTGTTATTTTACAAACAATTCATTTGTTCATTGTCCTTTAAAATCAAAGTGATTATAAACCTTAGTTATCAAGTAACTTTAATCAGTTGTAGCTCTTAACACAGACCAGAGATACTGTGTCTAGTCTCTTGGGCTGCAACAAGTGATCATTTTGATAATCAATCACCCATTTTTCAAGACGTTTAATCGATTAATTGCGCACAGAGCAAACAATAAAGCCATTAATCGCTGTTGATTAGCAGCAGGCAAATGGCAGATTCATTTTCGTTTGCTATTCTAACTAAGTACGCACATAGTGCATGTACGTAAACTCTGCTCAGAGAATCGGATCAGGGAAGAACATATTTCATACATTTTCAGTGGGGCTTTCCTTTAAGCTGCCAACTTGATCATCTGCCACTTCCACTTCACTCTGTGTCTGCAGGTCTTTCCAGTAATAAAAGACACTCAGACAGGGACGTAGGCGAAGAAGAGACTCTGCTACGCTCCTGTCTCTCGCGCCTCATGGTCGTACACTGTGTGTCTTCGGCCCAGCTCCTGCTCACTCTGCTCTATCTGGAAACGTCCCTGGCCACCCGGGCTGGCCTGTCACTACTGATCATAGACAGCATCTCGGCTTTCTATTGGCTGGACCGGTGTGGCGGCGGAGACAGTGTGGCCAGACAGGAGGACAAGCTGACCAAGTGCTCGGAGGTTTTGGCTCGTCTACTGAAGTGAGGATCACTGTCTGAATTTACATCAGCATCGGCTTAATTCGCCACGTTGCAAAGGCACGGGAGGGCCAGCCACTTCCACAACAAGAAGTTACTTAGACAAACACAAACTCATAACAATTAATTCATACCATAATATTTTGGTGGTACTGTTGGCCCAAAACGGCTGACAATAACAATGATTCAATTCTTTGGTGATTATTACATTTGTTGCCGATTTAATCTTATAATCAATTAGTCTTCAATTTTTTGACTAATTCCTGCACCCCCAAAATATAAAGGAAACATTACATTTCAGAAAAGGTTATGTGGATATTCGCTTCTGTATCTCTGTGTATTGCAGATTGCGTACTTGGAATTTCCAGGTTAATTTACAACACATGTCCGAAATCGCTCCCGATCCCCCATATAGTGCACTATATGGGTCGCACACCATTTTGTAAGGCTGTCCGAATTCTCCATGTACTCTATATAGTGCACTGAAGTATCCCACAAAGCATCGCAAAAAGTAGTGAGCATCAACTAGACAGAGCAATGTAACCCATAATGCATTGCGAGATATTCAAAATGACCTAAAACATTGTGCGCCGGGTGTAAATAGCGACCGACTGCAGCATGGTTACAAATTTAAGTACTGACTTTTTGTGATGATTGTTGAATTTTATAATTATATTTGTTATAATTATATTTTATATTAATTTGCACGCCGACTCTCGTGTATTATTTCGGACACAGCCATGGTGTGTGGTCCAACACACCACACATAACAAACACAAAAAATGCATATAGTACATGTTTGAAACGCTTGTGTGTTTCTGTATTCCTCCACCAGGGATTACAGGATCAACGTTTTTGCCACGTCGCATGCAATCCGACGCAACTACAAGAACACTCCAGCATCGACCCCCGCGTCCTTCCCCTTAACGGCCCCAAGCTCGGACTATGACCAGCCGTTCCTTTGCCGATCCTGGCAGAGGCTGGTCAGCCATAGACTGCTGTGTTCCCGCTCTGACACGTCAGCCACCGGGAGACAGGAGTTCTTCGTCCAAAACACTGCCCCTTCACCTTCCTCCTCCACACGGGCAAAGCTTGGGAAAAGCATCTCATTCTATTTGACCGACGGAGGAGTCGTGTTTCTATGACAAAGAAACCGACATCCTTCAGTCTTTCGCGACCAGCCCGCAAAAGGTCTTGTCCTTCCACGGTATCGGTGTTGGATGGCTGCTACCGACAAGGCATCAGTCTATCTTGTTTATTTTGAAATTGTAAACTGGGAAATGTTGCTTCTGGCAGGTTACTTCTGGCAGGTTGGACATGCCGTGTCTGCCCCAGAAGATGAACATGTTTTATTATCTGTGTCTTGCCGTTTTCGTCGGCCAGTGCAGAGCAAAAGACGTGAGCAGGTGGGGCGCGGGGAGTAATTCCTGATGTTTTGGACAATTCATCCCATTTTCATGGCTCTAAGAAGCAGAAGCAGCTGACCAACCCATCTGAATCCCCATGAGCAGCATCAGTGTTGAGCACCCACAGGGGTTGACGCATGTGCATTGCCTAACAACTTCAAACACATTGTTAATAAAAATTCTGTATTAATTTTTAACATTATTGAGTGCAACACCATGACTAGACTTGCAGTCATTATTTTTCAAGATACTCTTGTAGGGGTGTCCAAATCATTTTAGATCTATCAAGCATCTCTATCTCCCCATCTATACTTACACTTCTTTGGTATGTTGCCCCCTTAAACCAACAATGATGAATGACACATGGCTGAACCTCTTCGTTTTTTAACAAAAAGTAATCTGTTAGTTTTATGTAAAAACGTGACATTTTACTGAAATTAAGATTCAAGATTCACCATGCAGTGTTTTTTACCTAAATATATTGTTCAGTATTCCTTATTATTTGTAATGTCAGTTGCGAAGTTACTTTGATTTAAATGTCTTATATTTTATTTTGCATTAATGTGAAATGACGTTTAAAACCCACTTCCAATGAAGTGACTATTGGTATAAAAAAACGGTTGGCTTTTTCAAAGTGGGTTGTCTGCTGAATGTAATGAAAATGAGTTAAAAGTAATTAAGATAATCCGAATTAGTTCTTGTTTAAATGAATAAGATAAGTAATCCCACTCATTTACTCTTGAGAGGAGAACTTTTTCATCAGTAGTCTGATTACTGTTTTAAAGTAACTAGCGGTGTGGCCCCATCGCTTATCTAACGCCACTGGGATACATCACAGCCATGCATGTACGTGAACTAACCAGCAGAGGGAGCTACCAGCAAGGACCTCGTCTCCGCATATGTTGTAATTTGGAAAACGTTTTTATTTTAAAAACGGGAATGTTCTTTAATCAATGATCACTAACACGATATAGATAGATAAAGGGGACTGGTGGTGCCATCTGATGGTTTCGCAGCTAACCAAACGGGAGAGCGTGCACGGTTGACTTTTTTGATTTAATAAAGATATTGTGTGTGATGTGAGTGCGTGTGCATGCGCTGATATTCAGAATTGCAGTATTTTTTTCAACATTTTTTCAACAATATGCATTTTTGATTACATTATCTCGGACAACATTTAATCAGAGTACAGTAATCAGATTCTAAATATTCGTAACTGTAACTGTAGCCTCTTAAGATACAGTTTAAACTATGTATACATAGAAATTAAAAACATGAGAAGGCATGAACATTTTCTACAGTTGCATGTATTTAAAAAATCTATTTAAAAGTGTTCTTTTGAAATGTAATGGGATTACGTTGTAGATTATAATTAATCAGTAACGTTTTACATTAAAATGATGAATATAAATGCATTCTCGAATGGCATTGGAAGTGGTATTTCTTGTAGGCTCATGTCTACTACATCTAAAACGTTAGTATATTATGTTAGACCAAACAAATATCCTTATATATGTGCATGTTATTGGCGGAGAAGTTTGAACCTTCCATAGACATAGGGGTGTAGCGGGATGAGGAAGTACCATTAATAATAACAACGAACGCTCCGTTAGATATAGGCTCCCGCTCCAGTCCGCTAGGCGGGGCCGTTCCTGGATTTCCAACGCGCCGTCCGGTGACTACTGTGGGCGCTTCACCCAAACGCACCTCCGCGATCTCACTCCGCAAGACCAGTCACACTCAACGTTATTTCCCAATTCCGATCATATTTTGTCGCAACCGAGGCGCTGTTTCACCACTGGGCGCACTGGCCCTGCTCGGTGAGCCTTGTGCGGGGCCTTTGTACGTCAACACCCGGCCTCTGGGGGGGTTGACGGTTGTCGGAGGACCTACTTCTTGTCGGTCCGCCATTGACAGGCGGTGCTACGGTCCAGTCCGAAACATGGCCTCCATGGTGGAGCGGACGCTTTAACTTTAATTTTCGCGTTTTTCCCTCTTCTCCAAAACGTCGGAAAAAACACCCTCAATTTCCCCCTCACTCGCCCGCCAGGAGGAATGTTTCGTCGGAAAACACCAGTCGACCCCTCGGACACCCATGCGACCGTTCAGAGAAGTTGGCGTTTGGAATTAAAATCGCTTTAAGTTGGCCGCAAAACTGGAGAGGAAAAAGAGAATTGCATCAAATCCGTAAGCATACATTTTTCTCCCTTTCCCACTGTCTCCTTTTGCAGCTTGTTAAGTGTTCCGACAACGTACTTCCAATGGCCCGGGGAGTGGGTGTTGCTGTTGTGGGACGCACGTCGTTTCTAAGGCGCGCTAAGCTAAAGGCTTTTCGGGGGCTAGCTAGCTGCTAGCTAACGCAGTTAGCTCGCTAAAGTGGCGCTAGCTTAAAAGTGAACAGTGAGACGCGGGGCGCTCGGATGTACCTCACCCAGCCTCGCCTCGCGTCACGCACAACGGACTACGTGTTTCAACGTTTAGCACTGACCGGAGCGGATTTCCACCGCGTTTGTGTGCTTGTGTGTATACACGTCAAGGCCGTGATCGCGCAGTCAACATTGGGGGTGGGGTGGGGGAGTCGGTCGGCAAGACCTCCATCCCCTTTTATCCAACAAAGCTAAATTAAATGGCACCACAATGCTCTCGCTGTCCGCCCCCCTCCCCGGTTGTCACAACCGCACAGCGATGGCGGCTCGGGGCCGTTATTGGGACCGATATACCTTCGCAGTCTCCTCCCGACCTCCGATTCGTTACAGAACGCTCAGTAACATTGTTACAACAACATTGGGATGGCGACACAGCGTAGCCGCCCGATGCCCTTGATTCTACTCGATTTCCTGTTGGCGTGCAAGATAAATAATAGCTCTGTTTAAATCGCTACTTGGTGCGAATACACATTTTTGTTTTCCATTGTGAAAGACACGCACATAACTTGCACGTGACGCCGCTGCTGTTTAGTAACCACTCAATAGGGTTGGTCGATGTCTTATCTACATTTTCACATCACGATATTATCAATTGAAAATATCCTATATTATTATATTGATGACGATTCTATTGTCATCACTCTTGCTCTGCTTTCTATATATTTATTTTAAAATGTAAATCTTTAAACTCATACATTAGTTGTGGGCTAGCCAATTGTGTCCTCGGTACATGCCATTGAAAATCATGATGTTATAGATAGAATATAGTGATATTTTGAAATAGCACTATATTCAATATTCCATATTTTTGCTGAGATATTGCTCACACATAGCATTCAATGACAATTCAGGTGTTCGTTAGGTGTGTCCTACATACAAATACTTCTATGTAAACTTGACCAGTCAAACAATTATTAAGATTATGTTGAATAGGGCTGCATTGAACATTGCATTATTGAACATTGGATAACAAGTTCATGCTAAGGCTGTTCAGAGAAACGTCATGTTGTAATAGTTATAGATGATATGAATGAGTTAACAAGCAATAGCAGTCAATTTAATCGGTGTGATTATGTATACAGTTAAGTAAAAAAAAAAAAAATTAGATTAATTTTTTTTGCGGGGATGGTGATGATAAACCATCACTTAAGTTGTGTACTCCGAATACCGCTCCGGAAAGAGCGGTATTCGCGCCGCGCCATCCCCAGAGGCTTCAGCGTCAGCAAGCGGCCAGGCGCGCGCGCGCACACACGCATAGATGGCAGATCGCTGTTAGACATCTATATAATTAAAAATTCAAACGAATACTCGTGCTGCCCAGTAGCTCAGTCGGTTAGGCAGTGCACTGGAAAGCTCGCATATGCCTTAATGGCGCGGTGAGTCGGTGGTTCGAATCCCACCACCGACGTATTTCCCGCATGTCTATCCCCCATCTTCACCTGTTTCCACCCACCCTAATGAATAAAGCTTGGAAAAAACAGCCTGAATGGGCTGGAAAAAATTTCAATCGAATACTGACGCCCTTCATCCATCTAATCGCCGCGGATGTTGAAACTTGAACGGTGTTCAAATAGTCCACCTCACGGGCGATTCAGAACAAGTAACAATGCGGAAAGTGTGTGTATACTGGTGGTAGTCTTATTATTCCGATGCAGAAACCGTGCTGTTTTTTGCCATGTGCTTAATGTTTTTATGTGACAATATCGCGCTGTACAACGGCAGCAAGCAAGCCACTGTTGTTAACATTTTCAGCCATGTTTGAATATTCAGCCCGGCGAGCTTCTCTGGGCCGTTCGCAAACGACTCGTTCAAGGCAAATGATGGCTCATTACTTCGATGTTGTGTGCTATAATTGTAGTAGCGACATTGTTTCTATTTGTTGCATCACATAATATAAAACAAATACATTCTACAATATTGCATGAAGAGAAACGAAAACAATACAATGTAGCAGTTTTGTCATCCAATAATAATGTTTGATTTAAAATGATGGTTTCTGATGCCCATTGTCTAATCAAATGTGGCTTTATTGGCATGGTAATCAGCATCATACATTGCCAAACCCTACATATAGCAAACATATTATATACAGCACAAAGTCAATAAATGGGAAAAACAATATAAAGCCTATATTATGCATAACAATGTACACACTGTGGATGGTGTCTCTAATATACATATGTACAGCATATGTTTATAGTATCTCTGTCTCTGCCATCAATGAAGCGGTCTTCTTTTTTTTTTTGTCGCTGTTCGCTTAGGTAGGCTACTTTTTTGGGGGCAATTTTTGAAAAGCTAAAAAAAGGGGGGGGTATTGGTTGCACTCGGTATCGGCGAGTACTGTGATGATTGTACTCGTATCGGGTTTCAAAAATTTTTTATTGGTGCTTCCCTAGCCTTATGACATTGCTTAAATATGAAATGAAATAAATTTGAGCATTCAGTGCCGTGTTGCTATGGCTACTGCTCTGTTGTCGTCTTCTTTCTTCCCCATCTGTTCACGTAAGAGTGTGACAGGTAAATGTTTGATACTCTCCTGATCGATCGGGAGGTGCTCATCAGGTGTTGATCGCTTTTCCTCCATTATTGTACACAGCTCAATTCAGTACTGTACAAATATAGTACATGTTGAATATTGGCATGAATTTCTTATCAAAGACGTGACAAATTTGAATCCCATATGGAGTGTTTCATAATGCAATCGTATTAACGAAGACTCTTGGACATTTTTGGACTCGTCCACTAGAGGGTGGGTGATGAGGTTTGTTCAAGGATTTGTGTCTGTGGGGTGACTCGGCTGCTGATGTTGCAGCATTGTGACATACAGGTTTTGGAGATCAGCAGACCTTCAGAATGGCCATCAGGATTTGGTAGTGGGACTGCCGCTAACATTTTTTTTATAGTCAATAAATTGGCCATTTGTACTGACAATTACTCAATTTAATTTGTTGTTCTTGTTTTTTCATGATCAACCAGGCTGAAATGTTATTAATAGGGCTGTCTCAATCACGTTTTTTGCTTCTGATCCGATCCTTTGATTTTATGGAGTCCTGATACTGCTAATTTTCTTTTTTTACTTCAAAAGTATTAAATATTGGGCACAAGTGTAATTTCCAATAATACTTAACTCATTGAGTACCAGCACTTTATTGGAATACTGCCCAACACATCCAGGCATTTCAACCATTTTTGACGTTTTTTTTGCAGGGTCACAGCATATTATCTGACAGGGCAACTGAAACATGCTATGGCTCGTTTGAAAGGCGAGACTTGAATCTGTAAGTCGCCGAAAACCGTGTGTCTCTAGGTTTCTCCATCATCTCGCAATCCTATGCTAGACCAAGGCGGGTGTCCGCAAAATCGCCTGCTTCACGTTGAAGAGGAGATATCACGGCTATTCTGAAACCTGCGCTGATCAGCCTGTTGCACTTTTAGATACCTCTCTTTCTTTCTTTTCCCCTCTTTTTCTTCCTTTCTCTTTTACTCTTTTCTCTCTCTCCCTCCCTCTCGTAGGGCCGCCTGCTGGCAGCTTTCGTGTGTGTCCCCGGGCATAAATGTATTCGCTCGCGGGAGGGCTTCAGCCCGCGGACTGGGCTTTAGCCTGCGCGGTAGCCCTGCTGCTGTGCCGGCATTCATTTTGATCCATTTGAAGCTCATCTGGAGGTGTATACATGATCACTTTTGAAGCGGATCCACCTATAAGTGGTTTATATTTACGCTTTTTGGTACCATGTAAACGGGGCTACTGCCACCCTCTGAAATCTGACATGCGAAATTACTAGAATTCTATCCCACAATCAATGAAATGCTGCGATGATTTTGGGTTGCCGACACAATTTGTGCATAATTATTAAAATGTCCAGACGATGGCACGAGTTTTGACTGTAATATGTGACAGTTTTGTTCATCACAGAGGTCCCAAAATCACACACACAGACAGTATGCATCAAAGTGTTTAGTTTTGAAATATAAAAAAAAAAAGAAAAGAAACGTAATATTACGTTTTGGAAGTCAACGCATGGGGAGTGAAAACATATTTTTATGTGACTTGTGAGTCAATGAGTTAAAATAAAACAGTTCTAGCATTTAATAAAATAACATTATGTTGTCTAAATTTATTAATGTGTTATTGCTTTCTCCATAGTAAGACAACCGCACGCAGCACACATATGGTGCCATGCTACCTTGTAGCCCACATATGATAGTGGACTGATGGAGAGTGACTGATGCTGCTGCAGCACGGACGCCGCTGCGTCCCAATGGGCTCGCGGGAGCAGCGGAGCTGTACGAGTACACGTCCGCTCGGCAATTCGACGTGTGCATCATCTTGAGATATTCCATATGCCAAAATATTTATCAATATCAAAAAAGGGGAGCGGCTGTCTCTACAACGTAATGAGCTTTGCACCCAAGCGACACAACCAATGGTTGTAGCGAACGCAAGTCACATGCTTGCTTGCTGTTAAGAGGTTGGCTACACCAAAAAATGTTTTCCACTAAAAAAAGGGAGAAAACAACTTGCCGTATTTTCCGTGTATTCAAGCACACCTCTCTAAATGCCGCACTCACGACGTTCTTAAAAAACATGGAAAAGTACCGTATTTTTCGGACGAATGAGCGATCCTCTCCAAAATCCGCACCCCCATCATTTTCAAGAAAACATAGAAAAATAGTTATATAAGCTTCACCGGCCTAAAAGCCGCTGCCATTTACTGAAATTAATATTTTGTTTAACTGAACAGAACTGAACTGATCAGTCTCCGAACGTGCCTGAAAACGATGCCGTTTGTGATAACAACGGCAAAACAACAGAACTGTTATTGAATGCTTTACTACTCGTCGCTGAAAAAATAGATAGATCGATAGACTATTTATTGTCATTGTCACAGTCATACAACCACAACAACGAATGTGACACCCGATCTCTTCATGCAGCCAATGCAGGCAAACAGCGGACCACTAACGCAATCATAGAAAAATAAAATAATTAAAATGCTACTTGTATATGAAAACATACCAGTTATGCAGTGAGTTCGGAGTTGTTCTCTGTTGCGCACGAATATTCACCCCGGCTCTCTGCGCTAACCCCGGGCGACGTTGATGTCCATGCTATGCGAAGCCAGTCTATTCCTTCTTCGCTGTTCACAGCCAGATCAATCGCCTTCAACTTAAATGCGGGATCATATGAAATCTGTGTTTGTTTCCTGTGAAGATCCATGAGGAATTTGTAAAAAAAATAAAATAAACAACTGTCGTAAAAATATTCATAATATACGTCCAGCTTCCGCTTTCAGTGCAAAGTTTCCCAGAACACGCCTACCACATAGCCCTGACCTGGAGGCGGGCGCGTGTGCCGCGCCGCCATCTCGGATGGCTTTCAAACATGACTTCCAGCTGCATTTTTAAAATTTATACTACCGCGCCGGTGAAAAAAACATACATATACACGCCCTCCTGCCGGACTCTGCGGACTCTTCAGCCTTCCCGCACCTACTCATAAGCCGCATATTTCAAGATGAGGGAAAAAAGTAGCGGCTTATAGTCCGAAAAATACAGTAATTATATAAGCCGCATCTACTGAAATTAATATTTAGTTTAATTTAACGGAACAGAACTGATCCATTTCTGGACTCAACCCAAAAACGACTTTCATAACAACGGCAAAAGAACAGAACTGCTATTGATTTACTCCTCGTTACTGAAGCGATCAAACTCCTCTACCTCAGTGTCTGAGTGGAAAAGTCAGAAAAGCTTAATTCATACTGGTTCTGTGGCAATCTCTCCGTATGGGTCTCGGACTCTCGGCGTGCCAACGTTCACCCTGGGGAGATCCTGGCGGTGATGTCCCTCGTAAGTCGTAACGTGAGTGGCTGCATTCCCTTCCTTCACTACCAGATCAATGGCTTTGAATGCATCATATAAAATCTTTATTTAAAATAATTTGTCGTAAAAATATATTTTGTTGCCGTCCGATGCAGTTGTCGCATGATAACGTGCCGCTGGGGAAAAGAAACAGAATAGCCTCAACGGCTCATAAGCCACATAGTTCATGAGTAAGGAAAATGCCGGATGAGCAGTAACTGTTGACATACATTCAGATTGAAAAAGCAAACAAAAAAGTTGAATTAAAAAGGAATTTAGTTGAGCTAATTTTATGCCCATCCCTGAAAGCTACTGTTTGCAAACAGAAACACCAGGATAATATAATCCAAGGGATGTATTGTTTGCTATAAATTAGGGGTAGCAATCGTGGTTCAATCACGATTCGGAGGCAACGATTCGATAATAAAAACGATTATTGATGCATTATTTTTAAATGTATGTATATTCATTAGGGCTGAAACGATTATCTGAGGTATTCGATACTCAAATCGAATACCCGTATATTCTTTGTGCCTCGAGTAATCGCCTTTTTTGAGGGTATTTGCAGGGAAATTTTTAAGTTAGCAAAAGCGATGGTGAGGACTAGGCTGTGTGAAGATGCACGTTGCTGCCCCCCCCACCCCCTCCACTAGAGTGGCGTGAATCACGGTGTCCAATGGTTATCCCATTGTCTGCCGTCTCAAGTTCTCAACACGACTGCCGATGCATTTTAAAATATTATATGATCCGGGAGAGTTGAACGAAGCGAATTAATTTCCTTTTCATATTTTATTAAAATATAATAATTTTAATAGAAATTTGTGAAGATTTGAAATGTGTCGGGCTGTCTGCAACACACAGCGAACACCAGTCACCCCCCCCCTCCCCCATTCTCCGGCGACTGGTCGCAGGGGATCGCCAGCCGGTGCACCGCCGAGTAGCGTGCACTTCAACAATCTACATCTCGTCGTGTCGGTCTGGTTTAAAGTTGCAATCCGCAACTGATGGGTTGTTGCGGTTTGCGCCACCTGACAGAGCCCCGCGTTGGGCCATGCTGACCAGTCTCCCTAGCAGAGAACTGAGCTATGTTTGTTGTTAGTAGGTTAGCTTTGGGTTGTTTTGGCAGCGCGGCTTAAGATTGGAATATAGATATTATGTCAACCATTCAAACTTGCAGCATGGTTAAGAGTACGCCCTTCAAGCCGTTTTGAAGTTGTTGTAGTTTGTCCCAGTCATTGTTACGCCGCCTAATTTGCACGATGAAAACTCGGTGCAGTGGGAACAGGGCCTATATTCCAACTCACTACTGTAAACGGAACACAACTCAAGACAACAATGCTAATAACACATAACGGAGTCGCTGTTTCTGACTTGTTGTTGCGCAATTGGAACAAGTTTGTAACTGTAGTATTCTGTAACAGTCTTTGGGCATTGTTGGATTATCATCACAACCTCGTTTTGGGTTCACGCAGCCGTGTGCTGTAGACCAATAGACCCATAGACCGAAGGTTCACAGCACCCCGTTGACCACCTCTCTCAACTTTATTCAAAATGTAACTAAAAGCACTCCGAGTGCAAACCGCTGCCAAGGTCAGGGGGTCATTGGTGCCAAAACATACATTATAGGTATAGAAATCCTATACCTATAATGTAACTGCACCAAAATGTAATCACTTGTTCCGTTTGTCATTTCCAACAACTCTACAAAATGTCTTCCAGATCTGTGCATAACCTTTTCAGTTATCCTGCTGACAGACAAAACAACATTACCTCCTTGGTGGAGGTAATGATGTAATTGCACCAAAATCGAATCACTTGTTCTGATTGTCATTTCCAACAACTCTGCAATATTTCATTCAGATCCGTGCATAACTTTCAGTTATCCTGCTGACAGAGAGACAGACACAGACAAACCAATGTGACCGAAAACTAGGGCTGAAACGATTATTCGAGTACTCTAATTGAATAGAATAACCGAATAATGTTTTATGCCTCGAGTGCCTTTTTTGAGAGAGGAGTGGAGCCTCCCGGCTAGGAACCTCTGTCTGGCCCGCCTGCCCCCCACTCTCCACACAACACTCATAACAACGTCTGACACCCATGGGAAGTTGACGTATTAACATGATTGCTATTTGAATCATTAAAACGCTGCTTTTAAAGCTCATCTCCAAACTATGTTCTCAGCACGCTCCGTTTCGCTGATGCGGGCGCTGTTCCTGCTCTCTTCATATCGCATCTCAAACAGCCAGTTTGCGATCTATGGTACTGCAACAACATGCAACAATCACGCGCATTGCAGCGTTTATGTAGCCTGGCGAACCAGAACCAATGAATCGTCCGTACAAAACGTAATGTTGGCGCAAATCTGATTATCCGCGTCCTTTCTATGGTGGGCAAGGTAACAAAATGCTGCTAAAATCCAAGTTGTTCTTCTGCGTGTACGAGCCGGACCGGAGTTAACTGGACTTCAACAGGCGACTGTAAACACAGTGGCTTTATGTGTCGTTCACAAACGGATTGTTCACTGACCTCTTCGAACGAACTATATTATATTAATAATATAATTCACATTCAAATTATATTAATACACAATGTGCACATTCTTTAACTACATGAAACACAGCATTAAATGTTTAAGACTCATTGTGAGAATTGGGAAAGATAATGGCAATGGATGGCTGATTCAAATAATTTAGTTTCGTTGGAATCACATTTTCCATCAACTGAGTCTCATGGATTAGAAAATTATTATCGACTGTCTATAAAAAGTATTACAGTAAGTAAGTACCTCATATTTCATAAATGCACAAAGTGCCTTTGACTTGAGTTAACATTCAGGCTTAAAACCTGTGGTATTTTTGTATGCCATTGTTTGTTTTTTCATACTTGAAAAATGCAAAATGCACATACTTTGTAAATGCACAATGTTCATTTGACTTGACACCTCTTCCCTGAGGTGAAATAATGCACAATGTTCATTTGACTTGACACCTCTTCCCTGAGGTGAAATAAAAGTGTATGTTAATGAAAAGGTCAATTACGTGGACATTCATTACAAACATCACCTGCTTGGTGCAGGTAACTAATTCCACCTCTATTGACTCCGTTGAGGTGCATGCATGGGCACTTTTGAAACTGATTCACACAATGTTCCGTCTTTTTAAATGTTATTTGTGACAATTTTGACAATCATGCGATATTCAAAAATTGGGACTGCTCATGATGGCAACCAACAATCATACACTAAGTCGTCCTAAGCCAAGTACAGGCTACAAAACGCAGTGTACACTACAATGCTTTTTTCCATAATCCTCTGGCTAATGGAGAGAATTATTTTTAAAAATTGTGCTTTATGGCATTCTACATTAGTGTCACGCCAGTAAGCCTCTGACCTGTCTACAGGTCTGAGTAAACATAACTTCACTAAACATATAATTCTAACATGTACCTGAGGCAAGACACTTGTGCGACCTGCCCCACACGTCCGTGCTTAAACTTCACTAAGCTATTGCTGTCCTTGGAGTTGCAACCTTAAGGGGAATAGTGTAAGCTTTGGCTGGTTTGACGTTCAGAAGTTGAAGTTACTGTCTTGTGCTGGCAGCTGTTTGTGCCATTCCCAGCATATCTAATGGTAGGGGTCTCATGGTTATCGGTGTGTACGGTAAACCGCAGTGAAATATTTTGACGATGAGGTAGGGGTGTTCGATCTTGGAAAAAAAGTAGATCACGATCGTTGGAGTGCATATCACGATGTCACGATCTTTGAATTTTTTTAACACACAAACATTTATATTGTAATGCCGTTATATTACAAACACACTGTCTTATCATACACTTAAAATAGGCCATATATCTCCCCCCCCCTTTGTGTGACGGTGAAATGGTTTGGCCCAAAGTGGGCGTGTGCTCCGTGCTGTGCACGGCCCATAGTGCTAGCATTGGCTAGCACTAGCATGTGCACTGTGTTTGTGCCTCCTTGTGTCTTTTCTGAACTTTATTTTGTTGGCGGCTAGCGGATTTGTAGCGCCTGTTGGATGTCTGTTCGCGGAGCGGGCCCTCTCCGGCTGTTGTCCGCGGCGTGTTGTGTCCGTTTTCACTCGGCACGGAATGAGTCTTCATCGGCTAGCAACGTGCTGTGTCCGTGTTATTCCCAACACGGAATGAAACTTGTACCACGCGCGTTGTGGAGAATATTATTTTGTACGAAGGGTGTTGTGGATACGGCAGTGGGTTCTCACGGCAGCGCCGTGAGAACCCACAACACGGAGCGAGTACCCGCATGCTCACAACACGGAGCGAGTACCCGCCCTGTTGTGGAGATTATTTTGTTACTATATATCCACGGCAGCGGGTACTCGCTCTGTGTCCGAGCGAACAGTCACACGGACACTCAACACGCTGCAGCATCGTACAGACGAGCAGTACTCGTTCCGTTCAGGCCGAACATACACTCAACACGCTGCAGAGACC
>OMKY01213467.1:0-15413 GCA_900302395.1 Bregmaceros cantori | reverse complement strand
GTTACTATTTAGTTACTATTTTCCATAACACTCCTCGTTTTCAGTTAACTTTAATAATAAAACAATTTGTCGATATTTTTGTACATTATTTTTGTGTAGCGAAGTTTAAAAAAGAATCCCAATTAAATTAAAACATGTGTGTGTGTGTGTGTGTGTGTGTGTGTGTGTGTGTGTGTGTGTGCGTCGTTCCCCTTCGACGGAAATAATAATAACTCGCAATTTCAATCAAACGTTATGAGTTTAGAATAGGCTGTGGATAATACCATCTACGGGAAAGGCGTGAGTCACTAGACACTACAGTACTAGACTACTACTCACAAGACATCAACAAACCTGTCAGATTGTTTGGGAGCCCTCGAAGAGGAGGAGCGCTGGCTTATGTGACAGAAAACGTGTAATGTTTTTCTCTAGAAACACCCCGGGGAACATGGTATAAATAGTTTAGAACAGGGCTTCCCAAGTGGCCTGCAGAGGCGGACGTCTTCTAAAGGCATGTAAACGAGTTTCGTTCTGTTTGTCAGATCGACAGCGGATTGTTGTTTGTAATCAATCAAATTATCAGTAGTTCAGTAAATTCTCTCTCGCTACTGTCTCTCTCCCCCTCACTCAGAAAGTCAAGCAAGTGGCCCTACAAGGGAGGGGTAAATAACGACAAGAAATAATGCCGACAATACAAAGTACAATAAAACTGTATTTTCACCACCTGCATTCATGCAGCCACAACGACTTGTAGCCCGTTTGCGTGAGGCGAGATTCCCATTCATCGATCGGTTATGCTTAGTGATCGCGTTTCCAACAAATCGGGTTCAGACAGTTGATCCATAACAATGAGAAATGTATCTTCGTGTATCTTACCTCAGCGCCACTAAAAAGCTCAGCGTGTCTTGAGGATGAGTAAACTGACGAAGATGATGGTCCAGAAGAGTGTCCTTCTAGGGTGCGCGCCTTCCTCCCAGTGCCCCCCCCCACGTGACGGATTTTCAATGGAACAAGAACGACCACTAATGACGTCCAACAACTTAAAAATCACCTATTAAAAGTAATTTAAGAATCTGTATGCATGTAAATAGATCGTGGTTAGATGAAACGGACGTTGGACGCACTGCTCCTCCAATAAAGTCAGGGCGCTTTTCTGCCCATCTGACGGAGGCTCACGGAGGTACAGAAACCAAAACGCTCCCCCGCCCACGGTAACGATGGGCGGGACTGGAACATTCAGGAGGTAGACGCACTTAGTAGACAAACCGTCAACAGGTTCGATCTAATGGTGGAGATCGATCCCAAGCACACGTGGAAATTCTACAGAAAGTATTGTAACGAAAGGCTGTGCGCTGGTGCATCTCATTACAGTATCGATACGACTGAGTTTGCCCCCAGGCAAATTATGAAAAAACAGAAAAGAGAAACAGTTTTAAAATTAAACAAAACAATATTTATATATAATATTGTAATAATAATAATGATGATAATAACAACAACAACAATGTGGATACCTGGTCACCAAAATTAAAGATAAGCCTACTTGGCAAGGGTCTTTATTTAAACACCAACTCTTTGAGTGAGAAAACTGTAGTGTGTACTTTGTCAAATACACATTTCAAATTACTTGGTCACAGATTTCATAAACTACAGAATCAGTGTTGGCTTGGGTGGGTTCAAAAGTAATTCCTTACAGAAACACATGAGTCATGATCAGTTGCAATTTGCAATATAATCCCAATGCCTCATATTGAAAATAAAGTAATGGGTTACTTTGTTGTTTAGATTCTTTTTTAACTACAACTTCAATCCGATTAACACATCAATGGATGTGTTGGTTTTGAGATTTTGAAAACGTAAAAGGCATAATATATAATATGGGTATAATCAGTTACTTCCCAAACCTGACTATATATAATACAATATTGTACAACTAGAAGCACTATGGGAGTGCAATCCTCCCCCAAACCTTACGAGTAACCTCGGTGATGGGAGGAACTCACAGCACTGCATGTGCTGTGAACTCAAGACACACGCACAAGACTGACTGCGCCCCAGAGCCAGCACAACTGCAGTAAGTAAGACACACGCACAAGACTGACTGCGCCCCAGAGCCAGCACAACTGCAGTAAGTCTGTAACAAACAAACATGTCCAAAAAAAGAACCTTCCTGCCAGAGGTAATTATCGGGATAAAAACACAGCCCCGCTGTGCGCTGCTGATAGATTGGCAGCTGATGAGTAATGCCTGGAACTCCTTGGCAGCAGAATGGTGCATCACCCTCTTTTCATGGGCGGTTCAGTGGAACTCCCATTTACCCTTAGGAACTGTCTGGGCCTGTTACTATTCAGGATCCCCCCTGAAAAACAAACTGCAAACTGCTCTCTAATTCCATTAGCACTTTGTTTTCTATCATGCATGCACATGCTGAACTCAAACTTTATTTATATAGTACCTTTCATGTAGAGCAGCACAAAGTGCTTTACAGGAACAGAAGACAAAACGGTATAAAATTACCCATAATTCGTGTACTTTTTAAAAACTTTTGGAGTACGTTTTTCACAAGTTACTTTCGATTTTACTTGAGTAAATTTGAAGTGAAAAAAAAAACTACCTTTTACCGAGATGTCAGCAATTTTCTACTCGTTACATTAACTTGACCTTTAGTGAAACCCTTTGGGAACTGTTGGCACAAATGTGGCCGCCATATCTTTCGTTCTCCTACTCTGGTGCTCTCTCTCAGGCTCCCTCTCTTGGGTGCTTAATTTCTCGCTCTCTCTTGGTCTCTCTCTCTCTCAGGCTCTCTCTCTCGGTGCCCCCTCTCTCTCCCTCTCGGGTGCTGTGGTAACACTACAGAATTAAAAACAAGTAAAAATAAGTAGCCGGAGAGAGTTGAGAAATAAATGAGAGCAGTAAATAGATAAATAAAAGCAATACAAGCAAATAGTGATTAGCCACCCATAAATATGAAATTTAAAACAATTATGTCAAGAGTTGTTTGACACTAAAACGTGATACGTCCAATAGTTGTATCAGGGTACGATACACATGTGTTGACTCTATAACTTATGAGTTTTTCTTTTTGTCTTGACCTTGTTCACTATACCTGTCGATCGAGAATTGATACATGCCCAACTAAAATTCTGCGTGTGCGTACTGCTGTCATGTATATGCAGTATGGAGAGTTAAAATTAACCTTGAGTGTGCGTTACACAGGTATCACGAGATGCCGTTACTATTTATTGAATATGCGTGTCAGAATCAAGTTCATTGCCATTGTTAATGATACAAGTTCACAGACTAGATTTTTTTTTACCCCAGTAACGGTGCAAGACACATTGTGCAGGAGTATTTAGAAGACAAAAAACAAGGTGCAATAATAGCATATATATTTCAAATACGGTAGTGTGGAAATATTTTAAGAGCAGGTCAGTCAGTTCAGAAAAGTGCCATTTAGGGGTGTCGTTGGGCGAGTGGTTATGGACACCGCACCTAACGCACACCCATTCAGGTTAATGGCGCTGTGTCTACTCTGCAGTGCTGCGAGTTCTAGTCCCCTCGTCGGCTTGTCTGCAATGTCTACCTCCGATCTCTTCAACCCAGATTCTGACAAAAATGGCGCCGACGTCGGAAAAATACTTTAAAAAAAAAAAAAGATAAGCTTTATTTGCAGGGACACTCTGTGTCCACACTCCATGTACAGCATAGCAGATTGTAGTGGAATGAGGGCTGGATGTATGTATGACTGTATAACACAGTCAGCATTAACAACTGGAGGACAGATAGTGCGTGTCCAGGTCCCTCTGTCCATTACACAACGCACCCGTTAGACAAACGCAAACATCAATGTAAACACCACAGGCAAGAAAAATCATTGTTTATTGGATGAGCAACAGCAACACATAACGACTCTCAACAGTTTACAAAAAAAAACATGTGGATACAATTAAAATGACAAATGCCAGATGTCCGTTATACCACACACATACAGATATGCAGCACATACGCAAGCACACGCACACACACACACACAAACACACAGAGAGAATATTCCAGTTTTCATAAAAAAAGCAACACAATATCTCCCTGTCACATAAAAATAATTTGTCATAACTTTCATTACAAAAAAATGTCAAATTTGGTGCATCTTTAATTGCAATTAATACGCCTCCTTCCACCTAAACATCCTCTGTGCAAGGTAACGACGCAGCCAGCAATAAATTAAACCGCTTTCAGCACACATTTTGCTGTAAACTATAACTGCAAGTCAACAGAGATTATGAATGCACAAATCCTTCACAATAAATATTTATGATGATTTGTGCTGCTATTAAGGTGTAATAGCGCTTGTTCCAATGAATGCCTACACCTCTTCCTTCTGATGGTATGTATTCCCGATGTCACCTTCGTTTATTGCACATGATGTAATTAAAATTAAAAAACAGGCTGTGCCGATGGCACATATATTTACTGGATATTTGTGAAAACAATGCGTTCATTATTCATTTTCTGCAGTGCATCATACCATTATTACAGCTGCATTCACCGTTTCCGCCAACTCTCACACTCAAGAACCTTCGTTCAGCAATGTCCCTTCGTCAATGTACCGTTTAATACACACACACACACACACACTTCACTGGCCAAGTTCAACTTAAACTATATTATACTATAATATACTATATAAGTATATTATTATGCATCAATATTTGAAAATACACCAAAGTGAAATACTGCAAAATATTCATATCAATATTGCTCCAACACTAGCCTGGTGAGCCAGAACCAACAAATCATCCACGCATCGCACTCGATTAGAACAATCATTGGGTCTGGTAAAACCAGGGTCAAAAAACAGTTATCCAGGCACTGCGCAGTAGGTGGGACAAGCGGCGTGGAGGCGTGACAACTAAACTCCGCCCACATCCCACGTTGTCTATACCAAACTCCGCCCACTTCTCGATTTGAATAATTTGATTGGTCCGCCCGTATACGGGAGACATCTGCCTGATTTTCCCAGACCCAATGTACTGTCTAGTGATGTGCGATGCGTGGACAACGCATTGGTTCTGGCTCACCAGGCTACCCCAACACAGTACCAATTTATCTGGAACTAATCGCTTTTATATGAAAAAGTATCATCCATTCCACAGTTGCACGAAGTACAAGTAGAAATGAAAATCCTGCCAGGTTTGACGTCTAGCCAGGTACTCACAATTCAGTTTTCACTTAGCAGCCTGGCATGGATTTCTTACTCCAGAAGCCAGACTAAATTATTTTTCTCCAAGACATAGTGAAAGTGAATTATTTCATATATCCTAGTGGATGATCAATAGTTCCAGGGAGAGGCTCCAACCAGTGGATGCCACTGTGACAGCATCGTTTTACCTCAGAACAGCTTCGAAACCTCATGCTCTAACAATAGAGCTGAGAGATCTATGAAGTTCTATAATGGATTGGCTGGAGCCTGTTCTGACTCGTTGCCCTAACAAAAGGCATGGAGAATATTCGTCTTTCCTATAAAAAATCAATTTTTCATATTTCACAAGAATCCAGAATGAATATCAGTGATCTATAATATCTTCTACAAGTCCAACGCTGGCACTTTGACTTCCACCGGTTCCCACCAAGACAACTTCCTTTTACCGTCAACAGAAGACCCCGTGGCCCCGACCTTCTGAGTTCTGACATCCATCAACACTTTCATCAAGGTATAGTAAGGCACCAACAGTGCTGTTTGTTCAGTGATCATGTGGAGTGACTTGAGACTGGACGTCTCCCATCTTGGACATGATCTTCATGGGATGTTAATGAATATGAATGTAAACTACAAATGACCGTATTTATTACAATGAGGAAAGTGGATTGATTAATTTAATTTACATATTAAATGCATTAATTCACAACAACCGTTACTTATCTTTGATGTCAACACAGCAGACTTTTCAGATTAATGCTGCGTCCCAATTCGCATCATAGTCCTAGCCCTCGGATTTGCGATGCCCCCACTATTTGGTATTTGTTAAGGGCTAGGGCTCAAATCAAGGATGGAATCCTCCCAGTCTAAGTGAAGTTGGGAGCTGACTTGGCCACTAGGGATGAAAACAAAGCGGAACTACACAAAAGTCTCAAATCAGCAAAGCATACACAAAAACATAGTCTGCAAACAAGGGCTAAGGGCAAAGATGATAACCAAGATGAAAATTGGGACGCAGCATAATTCATAGCTGGCACGTCCCTCAAGAGCCCTGGGAACGAGCCATAAGTAATGGATGAGATCCCCGTTCTCTGCATGTGGGGGACGCATTTCATCGTCTCCAAGCGCTGCCAAAACAGTATCACCCCATGCACAAAATGTTAGCTCTCGACGTGGTTAGCGGGATCAAATATGTTCAACAAAACACGTTAATAAGATTATAATCACGATTAAATTCCTTCGACCAAGATGTGACATCCGCTTGGCTGTCACCCCTTTCCTGTGACCAACCCTGCCTCACCCCCCTGCCCTCCCTGCCCACCCAGAGTATGATTCCAGTCTTAAATGGTGGTCCGAGAGGCCCAGCCCCATTACTACCACCCACCCATGTTCGTGGTCCAGCGCACTTCCTTTTGAGCTGGGTGCTTCACTTCCTGTTTAGGAGCGTCATCCGTCCTGCTGCGCTCCGAATAACCTCCATCCACCTGGAGGCAGACGAGGCATGTGTTTATTAATAATAATAGTAATAACAATAATAGCAATAATAATAATATATGATATAATAACTCATGTGCAGTTATGCAGGTACTCAGACCATACCTGTCAAAGGTGTACTCGCTCTCAGCTCTGAAGAAGTAGACGTGAGACTTGAACTGCAGTTTGAAGACGTACTCCTTGTGTATGGCGTCAGACTCCTCCGGGGTGCTGACCGTGTAGCCTAGCAAGGGGAGACTGGCCAGTGGGAAGTCATCCTGGACAGATAAACACAGTTCTATTTAATGTTAACATCATACATTTGTATTTATTTGATATGCAAGGAAAGCACTACCGAAGCAGCACCTTTTATTAGTGAGTGTGTAGGTGCCAAGACCACTCCCAAAATATAGCACTTGTAGCATTACCACTAAAAATGTTATCTGCAAGTTGCAACTGTGTCACAGTTGCAAAAAAAAAAAAAAGTTACAGGGGGCACGCGGTGGCAAAGTGGTTATAGAGCACGACGACAGGTCAGAGCAGCGCCGCGTGTTCTCATACCCTCTCCAGCAATGTCTCCGACTGTTCATCCCAGTTTCCGATTTAATCCTGTTAATCTCTCTCAATAAAGAATCCAAGATTTAAAAAATAAATAAATAAATAAATAAAAATGTTACAAATTCACTGAAGTGCCTGCTGTATCCGACCAAAATCCCATGCGTGTATAATGCATGTATTTGCAGCATGGCGAATAAAGTGAATTCCAATTTTTGTCGGTAGTAATGTGTCACATTTCTATCCAAGTAATCGGTTCTTTATTTTCGTGAGCCAACAAAGACTTATCCTGCTGAAAATATACTATCCATCCAATCGCCCCCAATGAATGACCCAACACAAGGAGTCTTCAATCAGTTATTCCAAAGCATCGGGACTCTGGAATTTGACCGATTAGGATCGCTCAAGCAGTTATTGGAAGAGCGCACCATTTTATGTCACTTTCCAGTGAAGTCTGAGGCTACTCCTTCCCCTGTTTTTTCCACAAAGATGGATGTGTGAAGGACTATTAAAACAGTGTGTCTGTTGAGATGTTGTTAAAACATTTATTTTAATGTAACCTGTGCGCCTGAGCAGTGCATTAAGTATAATTCACTTGGCCGCGGTTCCAGCGCAGTGCGCATACAATAATACTTGGTGTTGGTATGAGGCTGCACGGGGCTCGTCTTCTGGTTAATATGAGTCTTTATTTACTTTTAGTATACTCTGGAAATTGGAAATAGCATGCTTCTCATCTTCCCATTGATACTGTGATGCTCATTACCTATAGACAAGCTTTTGACCCGTTTCCGGTTTACTCCTTAACTACCCCCCTCTATGCTCGCCACTTCCGGTGTCATTAATTTTGCCGTGTCTTAGACTATTTTTCAACAGGTCTAATCAGTGGGAGCACACACCTACCACGTCATTTTAAAAGGGTGGTGGTAACTTGCGTTGTGGGGCATAGATCGTGCGGATCTATGCCCCACAAATGCATGATTCAATAATCTGCGCAACCCGTTCCATTTACTCAAGTTGGAATTACCAGTAAAGCAGCCATCCCATTGGTCCAGGAGAACAACGGTGAGTAACTTCAAGTCCGATTTTGACTGTATTTCACCAATACATATGTAAAACGCTGAGCAAAGTGGGGTGGATGGTGTGTAATTTGTCACGGAACGAGCTGAAGTGGATTTTGAAACGTTGTGCATTTTGTGTGACAATTTCATCCTCTACAATCACTTTACACAGGGAAATATACAGACATAGTAACTGCGTTACACCCGGCGGGACAAATGCCAGCCCACTGTATTTCACACGAAAACTCTATATTACCGGTAGTCATTCCCCACTGTCTGTGAGCGGAGAGTGCTGAAAGAAAATAATTTCCCTTTGGGCTCAATAATGTATTCTGATTCTGAGTATCAAAAGTGACAATGGTGCCTCTTGCTGGATAATTGGAGTACTAGGAGATATTGTAGTATCGGGACTCTTTATTTCAACATTCTACAGGTGATCTAACATTCTACAGATGTGAGGCTGTTAGTGCTGCCGCAGTCTCCGCACTCCTTCCCACAGCTGTGCGTGTACACTGCAATCAAAGATAAATGCCCGCAGCCCCGCACCTGATGAGTCTTGTAGAAGAAGAGGCAGAAGTTGGTGAATACCACCCACAACTTCTGCCAGCCGTTGCTGTTCTTGAACTTTCTCAGCAGGTAGCCAGACAGCTGGTTCTGCACACACACACACGCACAATTCAAATCAGCATCTCTGTGCAAGGAACAACTATAATTATGTGTAGATCTTAATTACAGCTCTTGCTATAATTTGAATTGTGCAATCAATACGCACATGCATACACACTTTGCAAGCCGCAATCACACCACGTGTGGGCACACACGAGAAGTGTGCAAGGGATTACGTAAGGAGTTCAGGGTTCATAATATCAGTCCATTGAAAAAAAAAAATGCATTCAAATGTATTCACTTATGGCCTAATAAATACTGTAGGGATATTTTTTTTATTTGAAACATATGGTGTCTCACGATTCTCATATAATTGATGAATTAATTAACACGGTGAGCATGTATGCAAAATCCAAAAACAGAATATATGCATTATTAGTCCTCTCATTTTATATAACTTTGATCTGAAATCACAATAATGCAATTACCAGTCGTAAGAAATCAAATATCTCGTTAACTGCAAATCAGAGCATTTTCCTGGAGAGTCGGACCAGACAAAGCTGCCGTGAAGTACCTGGGTCATGCGCAGGTAATCAGAGAGAGAGAGGTTCTGGTTGCGGTACCAGCACACGTGAGTGATGGTGTTGGGGCGCTGGGATTGACCCAGTAGGTAGCGCGGAGGAAGCTCCGGCGAGGCGGCTGGAGAGCCGTACACTGAAGGGCGTCCAGATAAGAGAATCGATAGGGGCGCGCGTGACAGAAGGAAAGAGAATGGAAGAAAGAATGGGGAAGGAAGAGAAGAAATGGAGAGAGGGAAAGAAAACGCTGAAAGAATGGGTGAGAGAGACGGGGAGGAAAAAAGATAAGCAGAAGAAGGAGAGACAAGTGAGCGTTAGTGAATTAGTATCAATGCCAAACAAGCCTGAGTTCCAGAGCAGTTTTCTGGATGCGACCCAAAGCAGACACTCCAGCGAGGAAAGAAGTTGACGTTAGATACAACACTCAGATTAACAAGCTTCAGGAGGGAGAGTAGCACAAGTTTCGGAAGGTTTGAGTAGGCGAAGGAGGAGGGATGGGCGTGGATAAAACAAGACAATTGAGGTGTCTCAAATGGTGCAATTGGGCCAGTCCACTGATATAAAGTGCACTATTTTTCGCTACAGCACTGCTTTTTGGCTGCACTGTGTCGCAGTTTAGTACAGCCTCAAATCCAACACCTCTGGTTTGTATTCACCGAAAATGGTGGCGTGACGCATCGGCACGTTGCGCTACCAACTCTGCATGCTGCCAGCAGGTAGGACTACAAACAGAACTACAACATGTTAGCGGATATGATGCGAGTGCACTCTCGACATCATTCCATTTCAGTTTTAGAGCGCCAAGTGTAACCTCGATTGCGCACTGGGCCAATTTCAGTGCACTGGAATTTAACCAAATCTGAACAGCGACCTACGCACTAAAAATAGACCAAGTGTGGGGGCACACGGTGGCACAGTGGTTAGAGAGCGCGTCCCCAGGCCGGGCAGCGCCACGGGTTCGCATAGCCTCTAAAAATAAACCAAGTGGGGTCCGCGTTGGCCGAGTGGTTATGGACACCGCACCAAACGCGCCCCCATTCATGTTAGTGGCGCTGTGTCTAACGAAGCGTCCGCAGTGTTGCAAGTTCGACTACACTCGTGGACTTGTCTGCAATGTCTACCCCCGATCTCTTCAACCCAGTTTCCGACTAATCCTATCCTAAAGATGGAAAAACGGCACAGACGCCGGAAAAAATTACTTTAAATAAACCAAGTGCACTATTTGAGACACAACAAATGAGTAGTACTACCTCCACAGCCATGCTGTGGTCAGTCATGGATACGCTGGTGTTGCGGTGCCAGCACACGTGCAGCGTGGTGTTGGCCCGGTGGTTGGCTTGCTTGTCCAGAGAGCCACGGGAGGAGCTCAGGTCCTCCTCAGACTCCCCCTGCTCCACAGACACCTCGTCCGACGAGCCTGTCAAGGCGAGGGGAGGGAGGGAGAGGAGGGGTTGGAGTGGTGGCAAGGGAAGAGAGACGAGGAGCGGGGACGAGGGTTTTTCTACTGTTCCAATTTGAAGCACAATGTGAAGGTTGAGGGGAGGCAGGAGGGGAACCTTAATGCATTCTGCAACTAGAAGCACGCAGAGAGTGCAAACCTGTGCCAAGGCCATGGGGTCACTGATGCCAAAACATCTAGACGCTATTATGTTACATAGGCTACAGATATGCACCAAAATGAAATCACTTACTTATGTTTATTCTATCATTCATGTTGCTGTGTGGCCATGTTGTTGTTATTGGCTATGTCTATTATAGCACAGTAAATTAACAAACATTCCCATGTCAAGACTGGTAATTTCCTCTAGGTGGACACCTTAACTGAGCTGCCTCATCAAAAAGAAAGTACATAATTAGACGGATGTTACAATTTGTCTTACGGTTGGAGCGGTCTCCCAGGCTGCTGTCCAGGATTATCTGGGTCTTGTCATTGCTAGACTTGCACATCTCGATTGCCATGTTGAGGTCTTTGATCCACTTGGACATCTCTTCCTTGGAACTGTGGAACAGAGAGAGTTACCCGACCACAAGTTACGTTACTGTACTTAAGTCGATTTTGTACTTTACTTTACTTGTAATCAGGACATTTTCAACACAAATACCAGTATTTTCATGACCTGCTTTTTTCTTTTTGCGCAACACCAAGGAGCACTGGAAGCGTCTTCATAGTGGTTTATCCTCCCGTGTTGATTGAGAATTGCTCCCTTTTGTTTGATTTTCTATGTGGTTGTGTGCTTTACTCACTCTCTGAGTTAAGCACTAGTATTTTTTTTTTTTCACAAATGTATTTTTTCTTTTACTCAAGAAGGAAACCTTAGTGAATGTCTTAGTGTCTGTGGTAAGGAGACTTCTACTGCTCCAAAATATGAAAAATCAAAACACCAAGGCTTCTGTATCTGTCATTTCAGGATCCGGCAGATGGCAACACATTTCCCAGTAGCATCTATTTGGTTCATCTGCATGACTTAATATTGACAGCACAAAGTTTCCTTTGCCTGTTTCGGGGACTAGCCAGAGGGAAAGCCAAATTCGCCAAAATACCACAAGGAATAAAGATATGACTAATAAGAACATCAAAAATATAGGACCTTAATCCGCTGACTGTAACTTCTCTAGATCTCACAAAATAACATAGGCTTAATGCCAAAGACAGCAAGGATATTTCAAGATTTGACAAAGTGTTAAACACAAATTTTCACAGGAAGTACAGTTCCTCTTTTTAGGATTTTAAGCAGTTCGGTTTAGATCTAATTTGTTATTTTGTAGACTTTGAAATTGTGTGCAAATATGTTAGTGAAAATGGTTGCCACTCAAAAGGGTTAGAATACAAAGACCATGGTTTTAAGCCTTGAGTTTTATGTACACAGCTAGAATTCTCTTTGGCTCTGAGGGGTTGTCTGGTGAGCCAGAAGCAACGAATCGTCCATGCATCGCACACCGCTAGACGTTACATTGGATCTGGGAAAAGGCTAAAGGGGTTGTGGTGTCATGACCGTAGCTAACCAGAAACTCACGACTTACGGAGAACTTCAGAAAACTACTTGTTAATCCTCACCTGGCTGCCACCACCACGGTGCGCTGGGCAGAGTAGATTGTGAAGCAGTGTGGAACGGACCACTCGTTTTCACTCTCCTCCACCTTTATGGGGCAGCGCAACACACACACAGGCAAATTCATTTGTTAGCAGTAGCAGTACCAGTAGTCACAAAAGAGTTGGAACTATTTATCGAGGCGAGACATTTATAGTTGAGTATTTTTTGTGGTCGATTAATCACGATTTATTCTTTGAGCTCTAAATAACATGAATGAAGACTTATCAACATCCCTGGTTGCATAGTTGGGCATGTCTAGTTTCCAAAGTATTCAACATAATTTTCTCAAAAAGGTGAAAAGCAGCACACATTACATGCTAATGATCAACCTTCCTGAGACCGCTTATTTCTACAGTGCACACTTCTGGATTGTTGCAGAGCCACACAAATCACTGTTCAACCTGTTCAGCTTGTGTGTGTTGTATGCACAGAGTATGTCTCGGTGTGAACAAACTGCATGTGTCCATCATTTTAAATATTCAGTGTTCACTGCCAAGGACTCCAACAGAAGTCTAGCCGAGAAAATAGAGATTCTATTTCCTACAGCATACACTGTTATTTTTAGGTATGATTTCTACAAAAGATTTTGTGAACCTAAGAAAGAAATACACATTTCTTGGCAAATGAGAAAACGGTTCAACAGTGAAAATGTTAAACCAGCACTTTACTTTTGGTTTATGAAATGCTAGGAATTGAGACTGCTACTCATAGTAGAACTAATATTAATATACATATATATATTAGTATTTCCTGTGTGTCGACCCTAATGTCCACAAAGGCAAAGTTGCACAGCTAGCGCTCATCTCAGGCCCCAAATATCATCTCAGGGCTTTAAATATTTCCAAGATTAGAATTGGGATGGAGAATTACTACATATACACTTAACAATACACTTAAAATTAAAAGCTGAAAGGTGGACTTCGTTATTTGAGAGTTAGTGATAGGATTAAATCGGAAACTGGGATGAAGAGTCGGGGGTAGATATTGCAGAAAACCCAGAGAGGGGATGAGAGCCCGCGGCACTGCTCAACTTAGGTGCGCTCTATAACCACTCTGCCACCGCGCCCCGTCTGTCATTTTAAAAAAAAATGCGAGCGTCTTACCGGTCCGTCCAGGACAATGAGCTGCGTCCAACGGTTAAACACAAAAATGTGAAGTTAGTAGCCTAGCAGCAAAGACAAGTTAGTAGATTTGACTAGCATCAACTTCAGGAGGTTTGGGGGTTAGAATCAAAGTAAAAGAGCACACTCACGTACACATTCAAAGTTTGCAATTCAAAATATTAACCAGAGATACTGTAAGCGATTACCCATTTCCCATTATATTTGGTTGTTCATCAACATTTACATTTGTTAGATCAAATCATTGTGCTCCAAGCATGGATAGGGCACTCACATGAACAACTTAAAACGAATAACGGTGTGTTAACACCAAAGTAACGCCCATTTGAGCGACACGTCAATTGTTGAGGTGGTGAGACTCTATTCAAATTGCCACATCAATCTCAAGAGTTTTCCACGTTCAACTTAAAATTTTCCAAGTTGCGCGTTTCCACGTGGCGCGCTCCTTGTTTGTGCGCCTGGCGCCCGCTCATTTCTGCATCAAATGACAGCGGCTTTGACGCCGACAGCCATGTCGATTGACACTCGACTGCAATTATTACGATGCTCCCCATCTGCTTACAAGGCATTTTCAACATTTCCGTCACAGCAAGCTTCAACTGGTTTTGGTGGAAACACGTAAACGTATGTACAATATCTCTCCCGGTTCAGTGTGCCTTTGCCATTGATGTCTTATTGGGGCATTGGGAAACATCAGATTGGAACTCTCTGGAACTTTCTAGCACTCACAATCATTCCGTGTAGTGGCAGCTGTCCGTGGACCTTGAACTGGTTGGTGGCCGTTACCCCTTTACTGCTGTACAGCAGCATGTCTGAGAACTGTGGACAAGGGGAATAACAAGACAGTACAATCATCATTCTGAAGGCATTTTACTTTGAAAGCTTGCTTATATAATTCCTTTATAATTAGGGATGAGATTGTGACGCTACGCTTCCAAAACTTCTGCCCGAGTGAAGAGTAGCACCTCCTCCTTTCAGGAGGTATATACGTCTTTGTTTTGTCATCGAGCAAGAAATCCTAGTTACATTTCTTTCGTTTCCCCAAACGGAACCCCAAATTACTGCAATTCGGCGAGACGAAAAGACGCAGTCTTGCTTGGCTGTTTTGCTGTTGGATGAGAAGAACGGACCATCGACTGCATTCCGGACGGGACGAGGGTGCGTTTGCTACATTTCCATTCAAGTTAACTAAAATATTTGTCAAATGAGTATCTAGTAATAGTATTATTTCAAGGTTGCGTTTCCTTCGCTCCGACTTGGTGCGTCCGAGATGTCTCACGACGCTGCATGTTTTTCCCAAAAGCTGCCCAGCCTAGCGCTATTCTATGTTTTACGGCTGCGGATCCGTCATTTGAGGCTCACAATTTGTGGTCAAGGTACACAAATTCTGTGACTTGTCCTACTGGCTTGTCGTCAATAGAGATATGGAAGGGTTGGTTGTTTTTGTCGGTTGTCATGCACTCCGTTTTGGATATATTAATTGAGAGGCCTACTTCAGTGCCGTGTTTTGCTAGGGAGTTTAGGAATTCTGCAGGTCGCTTGGGAGCTGCTGATGGCGGCTATGTCGTCAGCTAGCTTAGATTGGATATGAGGTGGCCTCCTATTGAGAATCCTGAGTTACATTCACTTTCTGCTTTTGCTATAACTGAGGTTAGGACTATGCAAAATAGTATGGCGGATAGGATGTCTCCTTGTTTTACACCTTTTAGGACTTTGATTGGTCTAGACACACCAATGTCTGTTTTAATAGCAGC
>OMKY01213466.1:0-12831 GCA_900302395.1 Bregmaceros cantori | reverse complement strand
TACATTTCTTACTTAAGTAAGAGTAAAATCGATTTTTGAAAAAACAACTGGAGTACGACCACAAAGTACTGATTTAAATACCTACTCAATTACAGTAAAAAGTACAATCTCAGAAACATACTCAAAAAGTATTTTTTGAAAGTAAAAAGTACAGGCTCTAAAATGTACTCAAAAGTATTTTAGAAAGACACAAAGTACTAAAAATACATTTGTATGTACACTTTTTCATTAGTTCAACACCTTACTGGCAATTTGTGTTTTTTGAGCGGTGAACTCAACATATTGAAAAAGTGAAAACAACATATTAACTGGTAATGTACTCAGTGCATTATCGCCCACTACTGGCTGATTCACACTATACACGTTGTCCTACCCTCTTTGCACACAAAAAAGTAACAAGCCTGCTTCGGTAAAAAGTAAGGAGCAGAAGTACCGATATTTTAGTACAAAAAAATCTACTGAGCAAAGGTAAAAAGTCATCTGAGAAAAAGGCACTTCTAAAAGTACGATGCAGATAGATTAAAAATTCTACTTAAGTACAGTAGTATTTCTGCTTCGTTACTAGGGGTGTAAATCACACCCATCATGGCGATTTGATTCAGTATCGATTTCCTGACCCAACGATTTGATTTTGTTCGATACTCAAGAATTCACCACGATTTGATACGAATCGATACAAAGGATTTTTTGAACCCGACAGGGTAGACAATGTTCCAAATTTCAAATCAATGACAGCTGTAATATCGTTATGCATTTTATTTGAGAAACGGCAAATAGAAATCTTGTATCAAAGTTCTGTACAAGGTACACAAAATACTCAAGTCAAATAAGTACAGGCCTTGTACTTATTCACTATAAAATATCAATATTCAAAGTGCACTAGCAGCAAAATGGTGTACGCCGTGTTTGCGTGTGTGTGTGTGTGTGTGTGTGTGTGTGTGTGTGTAAAGGAAACGAGGTAGGAGGCGCCAAATAGGTTTAGTGCCACCTGCAGCACGGGAGTGGAATTACGTCCAGGAGAAAAAAAGATCGATACTCTTGTGGATGTATCGATACATTGTATCGTCAGCTGTTGTATCGATATATCGATACTAAATCGATACTATTTACACCCCTATTTGTTACTGGCCATCTCTGCCTGTCTGTACTTACTTGCTCTGTGACACTCATTACTGCAGGTGAAGAACAGGACTGGATCACGGGACCTGCAACGCAGTCTGGAGTATGTGCAGGCCTTGAGCTCCATTATCACCAACCAACACAGAGATCTCTCTGACCAGGAGATTACCCTGGAGCGGCAGGTGAGTAGTAGCCTGTGGCGGTGCGCGGTGGCAGAGTGGTTATAGAGCGCCTCCCCCAGACCATAGGTCCAGCAGCGCCGCACGCGTTTTAATCCCCTCTCCGGCTGTTCCGCAGTGTCTCACCCCAACTCTTGATCCCAGTTTCTGATTTAAACTTCACTATCTCTCAACCGCAACCACATCAAATAAATATATAGATTTATATGCTTTAGAAGTTTCTTTGTAAGGAGGGCAATTAGACACATAATGTTATGTGTGCTTCGGTGTGTGTGTATATATATATATATATATATATATATATATATATATATATATATGTGTGCACTTTGTGCATCACACACTCCATGAAAAGTGTGCAAATTCCCAGCAGAGAAGTGCTGTTAGCGTTTAAGAGCATGTAGCGCTGATGTGGGCAAATTGGAACAGACCCTATGTCTACTGACCACTTCGGTTTGGTATTGATTAAACATTCTTCTACTGTGGTGGGTGTTCAGGTGATGTCCTTGTGGAACACCTATGTGGAGCTCCTGAAGGCTGCTGGGGACAAGGTGCATCATAACCTGCCACACATGTCCAAGGCGCTGGACAGCACGTTTCTGGCTATGGCCAAGGAGTTCTCTTACACAGCCTCCATCGCTGCCAGCACCAGTCCCTCGGGCACCCTGCTGGACCCGCTGATAGATGCCGAGGAAGCGTTTGCTGAGCTCAGGTTCAGAGGAGTCAAGGCCAAGGTCTTCAGTCGGAAAATGCAAGAGCTTGGGGATATCAGTGAGGAGTTGCGAGGTGAGGATGGTGTCTCGAGCGAAAATCAAGAAAGAGAAAATAAATTCTGAAATATGTTCTTACTATTTAAATCAGGTCTGTGTGTTGCTACAAAACTGAATTGATTATGCAAAATCAAGTTTTTATTTGCTTCTATCTTCACTTATGTTTGGATCCATAGGGCTAGTGCTGTTGGACTAAGCTAACAAAGTTCCACCGTGCCCACACACAGGCAAGAGTTGATTTATCGACTTAGCTAAGATCAGAGAACAACACGTACTTCAGTATGAATTACCAGTATGAGTTACCACTGCCAAAGTTCATGCAGAGCCCACCTTGACAGCGCTGTGATTGGTGCGGGGATATGAAGCTAAAGATCTGATTTGTTGATCCCAGACCATAATAAATCACATGATATTTGTTCTGGCCTACCAGGTTAATCTCGCATAGGTCATGATAACCTTTACTGCGGCTTACACACACAATCACCTGTGACTGCAAGACACTCGTTTCAGAAATTCATGCGACCAATGAAGGTATGGGTTTCATGGCTGGATGAATGGCAGTGCATCTTTTCCTATAAAACATGAGAAAAGGGTGGCAATTGGCCAGAGTTGGAGGTTGGTGAGAGCTTTGTCTGTTGGATGCTTGGCTGGTGGGGAGGGTGTTCCTGAAAGGTATTTGCCCTTGAATCGTGTGATCTTTTAGAAATTGCTGACTGCTGTTTTGATGATGATCCTGAATGAAGAAAGTGACTCTTGTTCCTCAATAGACTTTTTCCACACTTAAGTTCTGTGTTGCGGCGTTATACATTTTATAAGCTATAATTAACCTTGTTAAATATATACATATCCTTTGTGGAAGAATTTGCACCCTTTGTTGCTTTTTGTTTAGTGGGCAATGGTGTACAATAGTTGTATACCATCATGCTCGGCAAAATTGATTGATTTTTTTGAGTGATGCCGAGCAGACACTCGTTGACGTTAAGACTGAAGTGGATGTCCCTGCTTATGATGCAGTTCTTCTTTTTCATGAAAAAGTTCTAAAGGTCTTGAATGATGCCAACTTTGCATCTCACTTTTTTTAATTTAACGTCAATGTGAACGGGAGTAGTGACGGCGTTTGAATTTAGAGCCGGAGATAGAAACAGATATAACACCGGCATTCGAGCGGGTAACAAATCTCCATTCCCTGCTCTTTAATTCCCCGCTCTTCCATTCTCCTTCACACTAACCCTGTCAATAGAATAGAAAAATGCTCTTTCATTCCCCGCTCTTTTATTCCCTTTCACACTAACCCTGTCAATAGAATAGAAAAATGCTCTTTCATTCCCCGCTCTTTTATTCCCTTTCACACTAACCCTGTCAATAGAATAGAAAAATGCCGCCTGCACCCAAAAAAATCTCTACTATACTCTGGTTATACTCTAAAAAAGTATAACCAGATTGAAATTATCTGCCTCGCCTGTAATTAGGGTATCCACTGGATCTGGACGCCATGAAGTCGGACCTGCAGAACCTGGACACCCAGAGGGATCTGGCCTGCATCCTAGCTGCCTGCCAGGTCACCATCCAAAAGTGGAGGGACCTGCGCTTCACAGAGGTCAGGCCTTTTCCCCCTCTCAAATCTTATCAGAATCAGCATAAATAGGGAAATGCAGAGCATCAATCCACACAAATCTACTGCTGCAATATGATCAGATAGACATAACTGCACATTGACCATGTGTAGGCTCATCAAATAGGGGGAGAAACTACCAAAGATTCATATTGAAAAATGTACCTCCCAGATGTTAGTTCATTGGATTGACAGTCCTACTCACCATGTTATTCCTGGGACAGTTCCTGGTGGAGAAAGCTTGCAAGAAGATCCGTCTATGGAAGAAGCAAGCCTTGACATTGGTGCCGTCGGTTTCTACTCATGATGCAGTGCTGCAGGAGATCTTGAGGACACTTGAGGACTTCAGCCAGCATTTCACAGTCTTGGACAAGCTGTGCAGCCCCAAGCTCAAAGAGAAACATATCAAGAACATCTTTAAAGGTAGCCCAACTTCCTGGTCATGACTGTTTATAGCTGTCAGTATGAACTTTAAAGTGCAGCTTTGTGTCAGTAGCTAGCACGAATAGCCTAGTAACTGGGTCATAACATTGAGAACTGACAAGACACATTTTATAGAAATGAGACATGTATCTAGGGGTGTTTGATCTGATGATCCTAACCCATCCCACGATACTAAGCAGTCACGATCTGCCATTTCTAATAAATCAGGAGGATCACGATACACATTGAAAGTAAGGCTATCTGATGTATTTCACGCTTCTTCATCCGCTTGGCCAAACACATGCAGCGTTTGCCAGGGCGAAGGCAAAACTCCACATCCATTATATGGAATCTGTTCAGCTTCCGTGAAAGTGAAACGGCGCAAATTCTTTAAAACCTGCAGAGAGAGTCACACAGCGAGTCCTCGATTGTGCGGTCCATCAAATATTGTTCACAAATTATATCTGAACATTGCATCTTGTAATCTAAAGAAGTGGATCCCTTGTGAACAATTGGGATACTAATTTCTTGCATTCGAAAAATATGTCATTTGACGTCTCTGGCAGTAAGTGTATGTTTTCGATAGAGCGTTTGCGGAAGTGCACAGCACTGAAAGAGTTAACTGTGGTCATGTGACATTACAGGTATGGGCTTGGTCTACAATCCAGAAAGTAATCTGAGTGTGTCTGAGTTGCTGTCCATGCCGCTCACAGAACACCTGGAAATAATCACCCAGGTAACTGAAGCTGTCAAGAAAACAAAAATGAAGCAAATATAATATACATGATCACAGCTTTGTCCATTTTTCTTTTTCTTCACTGATTTTAAGTTGATATTCTTCTAAAGCGAATATTGAAATATTGTCCTCCGGGCTGCAAAATATGTAATTTAGGTTAAGAAAATGAGCTTCAGAATTTAATTGTCTATTACTAGGTGATGTTGGCCTCGATAATATTTCCATATCTCGTACTATATTGTTTGGATCATCAAGCTAAAGTCAGCTGGCTGTGTCTGCGGTAAATATTTGTTTTAATTTTTCCAATTATTTGTGTTAATGGGATCACTTTTGAAGATTAGAAGCTTAGAGTTTGGAGGCCCCACACAAGGCTGAATTCAAGATGGTCGAATTTTTGTTTAGTCCACAACTTCTGCGGGGGGTAGTATTTCCCCCATTTTTTTTTGTTTTGTGTTTTTGTTTGTTTTGGGGGGGAAATACCTTTTGCAGTCAGGATGGCTGCATAGGCCTAGTTCATTTTTACTAATGTAAACTAAAAACATAATGAGTGGCAGTCGTAAAGGAAAACACCACTGATAATTCCCTGAGTTAGCCCTGTCGATACATACATATGGGGCTTGATGACTGACAGTGAAAGTGGACGGAAATAGTCTCCCAGACATAGGATATGTTAAAATATATAGAGAACAGAAAAACAATGTTTTGTGGATTTCATAATGTTCTGTTTCTGCTCCGGAACAGTTGAAGAAATCTCCGCTGCTTGTAAAATTCAGTACATTTCCGTTTTCTGTTTTCGTTCCTTGAACCGGTTCGGAGCCCTGCTGGTATGTGAGCTGTTGCACAACTGAAGTTTAGTTTGACAAAATCAAATCCAGAGATTTTTACCTGCTTCCATCTTGACCGCATTTGGGTCAAGGTGGAAGCTAACAAAAAAACTGCTGCCCGGGCTGAGTGTGTGGCACATTCGGTTAGACGGCTGACATTTAGTCTTGTGCCTGTGGCTTAGTCTGACAGCGCTCACAGCTGATGTATACTGCAAGTGTGCTTCCCCACTCTCACACTAATCCTGTCGATATAAGAAAGGGCACTTGTGCTCTCTTTTCAAAATAACTTTGGAAAAAAAAAATGCTGCTCGCCAGAGTGTGACCACGCACAGAGACAATTTAGGTATTGTAACGCAAGCTTTGTTCTAACTTTATTTATAGGGGCTTGTCAGCCAAGTCCGGGCACCAACGGGGCCGGCCCAGAATGCACCGCGCTGTGCATTCATTACAGTATGTATCGACTTGCCTAAGATCAGGGAAGAGAATATTTCAGTATGAATTTTTGTGGCGTTTCCCTGTAATGTCAACATTCAAATCTCACATAACGGTCCCTTGAATACAGATCTCCAGAGAGGGAAACGTGCAATGGGACATGGAAGCAGAATTCCAGAGCATCCGCAGTTTCTGGGAGGCTAAGCAGTTCCGACTGAGGCCGTCAGACGTGGTCCATACACAAAGACCCTCTGCGGGCGGGGCGTCTCGTGCCACCACCGACACTACGCTCCTCATCACCGGTACGGCAACGGGTCGACTAGGGATGTTAACGATTAAATATTATCGATCGTTATTTGATTATTGAATGATCTGTGAGACTATGCCACCGGCACAAGAATGTATGGGGCTCAAAGAAGTGGTCCAACCGACTGCGTGTCCAGTAAGTAGAACAGCGTTTGAGTAACAGCCTTATTGTAAATAATTTGATTAAATTACATTTATTCAAACTAGAAGCAGTCGGAGAGCATAAACCAAGGTCAGATCGTGATCCAAGTCATCTCTAAATTTCAACAGATTGTTCCTGGGATTAAAGATATTTATGTGAAAAAGACTTAAAGAAATCCTGGATCCGGATTGTTATATCTAAATTTTAATGGACTATTCCTTATACTTAACACCCACTTATCGTTACGATTTCTGGTGGTAGTTATTGAACTACCATAAAACGTGCAACATGAATGTATGAATGTAAGAAGGCATGTTAAGGTGCGTACTTGGTGTACTGGATCTCTGTGTACTTGCTTACTGGGCCCGTGCCCAGTTCACAGATAACAATTGCCTACTAGGCTTTAAGCCCAAGGGGAGTGTTTGAACTCTCACAAAGGCCAGAGCTACTGGCAGAATAATGCGAGCATGAATGGAAGCTCACGTTAACAATAATAATTTAGATCAACCCAGTCAGACCGCATTATACAACTCGGTTCAATCGAGCCGGCCAGCTGATGTCATAACACGATGGAATTAACTCGTATAGAACGACTCGAGACGCTCGCTTACTCATCGGGGGTGATAGCCGGCCCATCTCCAAACATTGGAGCTTGGAGATGAGTCTACATTTTAGTTGAGTTGCAAAACGTGGTAGCTGAGCTGATGAAAGCAAACCCACGTACAAACAGGTCTATTCCTGTCTGCCGGCAGGAACCACAACCGCTAGGTTTAAGAGGCAGAATGGTTAACTATTCGATGGTAAAATAGCCTCTGGTCCAAGATAATGTGAGCAGGCTTTCCCTATGAAAGCTTTTCTCCAGAGATCGGCGGCCAGCCACTTAACGGGGCAGCATTGCCCCCTATCGCTAATCTCTGGTAGTGGCGTACCAGCACTCTTGCGCTGATCTTCTTTTTTTTTCAACAGCTTTCCCCTGTTGATATTTTTTCTTAATCAGGGTTGGCTGATCTCAGAGCCCTTGCTGAGGACAATGTCATGGCCTTGTCCTCCATGCTGTGGTCCCCGTACTGCTCGGACTCGCGTCCTGAAGTGGTTCACTGGACCCGACTTCTGCAAGAGCTTGGTAGGTGTGATAAACAGATCTGTAGGGGAGACCGGGGTGGTTGTATCAAGGGGATAGTTGTAACACTCTCGGTTTGACCAATTAGGAATGAGCTGTCAAGATGTCATCCATATAGTCCACGCACACTTAGAGTTTGAACTCTCTGGTCGACCCTCTTGTCTCTGAGTTAAAAACTTTTTTGGTAAGAAAGTAAAATTGTTCATCACAACTATTTTTTTGCATAGTGTCCATTGTGTTGTAGATACAGTTGTCTCACCTACAGTAGCCAAAGTAGTAGGTTCTCTAATTTAATTTGATGGTTAGCCATCATGCTAGGTTTGAAGCTGAGGCTAAAAAGGGCTAGTTTTTTCATGGCTGCCTGGCACAGGGATGGTTGTAGCCTTTCTAAAAACGTGTTACAACCTCCTATAGTATTTAGTGTAGTTTTGAACAACACTGTTAGAGGCTACATCAGTTTAGTCTTTATTATCCTTCATTTTATTTATTTTATGTGATGTATATGAATTTATTTTATTTGTTTTTATTTTATTCAACTTGTTATTTTTAGTTATTTTTATTATTAATTGTGTTTCTGACAAGTTTGTGGTCACTACTTTATTATTCTATAAAGTGTTTGCATTCATTTCAAGTGTAGAGTTTAATAATTTCATTGTTCATCCATCCCCTGATAGTCTTTACAACTCACCCATCTATTGGGGTAGGTAATAACAGCAAATCTCTTTGTGGTTAACAATATTTTACACGATCTGTGATGGTGTGGTAGAAGTCCACAAACAAATGTGGGTACCATATGTGAAATGTTAAGATCTCTAGCACCAACAACTGAGTTTCACTCAAACAAAAACAGTAACAACCATCCCTGGTAACCCCTCCTGTTTTTTTTAGCATTTCTTTCTGTGGGTATTCAGCTTTTTAACTCTCACTTAGGGATGCCAATGACCAATCGATAATCTATTAACCGATCAATTTAATCAATTGATTTTCTTACCAAACAATTAATCCATGATTTGTTCGTTACTCACGAACAAATGTAAGTCACTAAAAGTAACTAAAGCAATAATCTAACTTGATTACTTTTCAGAGTAGTCAGCAATCAGTAATTTCATTACTTTTTTTAACAAGTAACACTTCCTTGTATACATACATGTTTTCATGTTGAATGCTCTGCAATGGTTTAGAGGTGCTGCTTGGAATCTTTGAAGAATACCAAGAAATGTGGGTGTTCCTCGCCAAGATCATGTACGAAACATCTGCTGGGACGCTGTCCGCCAAACTGGTAAATTATTCTACGATAAAAGTATAATTCTTAATAGAGGTTCAATGGATCAAAAGACTCATGGTTCGGATAGTTCCTTGGATGAAGACTTACGGATCACAGATTTTTCAGATCATCGCAAAAAAAAAGACAAAAATAAAGTTTGTGTTTTGTTTATTAAAACGTCTTAAATTAATACATACTTAATACTTACTTAATATCAATAACTAACTATTATATATAAATATAATGAGAACATTGTTAGTTATTTTCAATTGAACATGTATATGCTGCTGTTTTTATCAAAATCATATTGAATCACACACTGTTCAAACAGCACAAATCTTATTTATTATTATTATCTTATTAGAGAACACTGTCCAAGTGGCATTGATAGAAACAAAATAATTACTACTTTACTATGTGGATTGCCCAAAATTACAATAAGCATGCATGCTAATGCTATAACCTACATTTGTTTTGCCTCAACAGATGGAACAGTTTCATGCTGTTGAGGAAGCATTCAGAGACATTGTCTTGTCAGTTTCAAAGGATCCTTACATTATGAACCTTGTACGACCCGCAAATGAATACTCCCTGCAACTCTACGGTGAAGACCTGCGTTCAAAGGTTGCCAGTACACTGTCAGACTTGGAGGACATCTCCACCCGCTTGGTGGAACTTGTCAACAGGCCACGTGGAGGCTTTCCCAGGCTCTGCTTCTTGAGTGATAGGGAGATAGTGAAGCTATACACACCACAGCCCGATGCGGCTAATTTAATTACCATTGTCAGCAAATGTTTTCAAGGAGTACATGGGCTCGAGCTGGACTATGAAGTTGGCAAAGGTACAGAGAAGAGAGCCATGCAGATGAAGGTACTGGGTGTAGTCGGCAGCCTTGCTGAACACATTCAATTCATCCATCCGGTTGACATTCATGTGGATCCGTTGGTGTCACTTCGAAAACTAGAAGAACAATTAGAAGACACATTCCGGCAACTGACAGCTCAATGTGCTGCTGCGCAAGATCCTTTGCAGCGGAAGATTCAAGCTGAGAAATTAGAGGGAACAGAAGTTGAAGGAAAACCAGAAAGAACTTACCGGGATGGAGATAAAGCTTACCAGATGGTGGCTTTATTGAGTGAGTACCCACTGCAGGGCCTACTAATAGCTGAGGAATCTCTGTGGTGTGGTGAAGTGCTGAAAACTTCTCAGATTCAATCTCCAGACCGGTGGGCATCCATGAAGAAGAGAACCTCTTCTAGACTACATCAACTGTGCATTTCCATAAGGGATGGTGTGTATGGTTTGGAGAGAAATCCACTTTCCAGGCGGGAAATGGCCTTTCTTCGGAACTTGGTACAGCTGTGCATGAATCATGAATACAGACTTTCCAAGTTCATGACGGTACAGTGTGATCTTGAAGCATCCTTCGCTTGGCAAAGTATGATGAAGTACACCTTCTCAGACAAACCTTCAAATGTCTTGAAGCACACCCAAAAAGGCAGGGATTTATCAACCTGTTACATTGATGTAATGCAGTTCAAGCTTACATATGGTTATGAGTACTTGGGCCCAGAGCACTGGACATTAGTGTACACTCCCTCAACTGATCGCGCCCTGCTGGGGATTCTTCTCGCCATCAACAATTTTCGATGTGCATTTGTAAGTGGACCATGCACGTCTGGCAAGAGGACTATTGTGGCACAGTTGGGACGAGCACTCGGCCGCCAAGTGATCACCTTGGAGTGCAGTGTGATCACAAGTCTCGTTGCTATACGGCAGGTGCTCAGTGGCGCACTCCAATGCGGTGCATACCTGGTACTGCGCTGCGTGAATCAACTGAAGCAAGCTGTTCAAACATCGCTGGGACAGCACCTCACCGATATTTATCAACGCTTCTTGGAACACCATACTAGCAGAACACAATGTCCGAATGATGAGCCGCATTTGCCGCAAGTGATGTTTGCTGGGAACAACATTCCGGCCAGGCTGAGCTTTGCATGCCTCATAGTTTCCTCCAAAGACTATGCATGTGATCTTGCCGAAAATCTGCGTGAAGTCACCCGCTCCGTGGCACTGGCTCACCCAGACTACAGGACAATTACAGAAGTGCTGCTGCTTTCCAACGGTTTCTTAGAAGCCAGCAGTTTGAGTCAACGACTGACAACCATGTTTGAACATGCTAATGATTCCGGCTGTATGCCCACAGCAGCTTGGACCTGCTGGCTGCTGATTTTGCAAAATCTGACTGCAACGCAAAATGTGGGCAAAGAACACATGTCTTTAAAAGCCACCTATTGCAAACCTCAGCCTAGTACCCAAACTACACACAGCGAGACACCTCAGACAGAGCGACAAATCATTACCTTAAACTGTATTAGTCAAGTTCGAGGAACCATACGAGAGGTGATTGAGGAAAAAGCCACTGTGAATGCTATCTACAATGCATTGCTACCAGCCCTCAATGAATATGGAAAAATCTCTGAGTTCCGAAGAATTTGTGAAGAAACATTTCCGACAGCACGTTCATTTCCTTTCCAACCCCAAATAATTGATGAGAAAGAGAAAAACTTACTGAAAACAGCCATTGCTGAGGAATTGAAAATAAGTGAACTGTATACAGACCGCCAAATGATCCTCCATGTTCTTGCACTGCATGAGGCACTGAAATACTCGCAAGCAGTTCTTCTGCTGGGACCATCGGGTTGTGGAAAGACAACTTGTTACCGAGTTCTTGCAGGTTCCCTCCGGATCCTGGCTACCCGTGGAGAAGACATCTCCAATAAAGCATTTGCAACAGATGGAGGTATCCATGAAAGAAACACGGTTTCCGCATGGAACCCAGTAGAAACGGTGGTAATGTTCCCCAACGCTATGACCCATCAAGAGTTCTTGGGTTTCTTCTCTGAAGAGAGAGGTTGGCGTGATGGTGCATTCACCAAAGTCCTCAAAGAAGCAGAACTTCGCATCCATATGCAGTTTAGTTCCCAGCGTAGAAGACAGGAGAGTCTTAAACTACAAAAAGTGAAGTGGTTGGTGATGGATGGGGAACCCATTGGGCAGACTTACTGGTTGGATTACTACTGCAGCCTTTCTAGCCCAGAGAATCCTGTGCTTTGTCTACCCACTGGTGAGCGAATCTGGCCTGACCAGTCCAAACTGAAGCTCCTCGCTGAGGTGACAGACCTCCGAGACGCCTCCCCATCTGCCCTGACTCGGTGTAGTGTCATGTATTTCACTGCCACTGATTTATGGAAGTCTGTCTGGAAAGCTGAACAGGATGACCTCAGTCGAGAGGGTACTTTGGACTATGAGACCCTTTGCATGTGGAACCGCTTGTCCGAAGACCTTTTTAGCAGAACCTTGCAGTCGCTCGACCACAGCCATCTTGATTCTGCCATTAACGACGGAGACACGAAAGCTCTCAAGCCGATGAATGGGTTCACTGAAGTGATTTCGTTCATCAGGATACTGCACGCATTATTGGAAGATTCTGGAGTGTTCAAAGGCTTCAAGGCAACAACACCTGCCAGTAGTGGTATGTCACACTCAAGTCACTCATTACAATTATTCATTATTAATTGATAACAAAATGAGTCGAATGAAGACTCACAACTGAATGAGAATTTAGAAAATTGTATATTGTTAGATTTTGACTACCTGTTGTGCAGTTAGCTAAGTGGGATTGGCAGAGGCCTGCAAAGCACATGTATGCCACAATGGTGTGATGAGTGGGTTCGCTCCCCTCCCGCTGACAGCTTTCCCACATCCCTGTTTCCCCCTTCTTCGCTTATTCTAAGTAATATTATATAGCTTAACATCTTTTAAGACATGTTGTTTTTGCATACGGTTTTGTAATTAAAATTTAAATAGTGTCTAAAATAAAATGAAGAAGAGCATCTCAACT
>OMKY01213464.1:0-32944 GCA_900302395.1 Bregmaceros cantori | reverse complement strand
CTTAAGTGCATCTGGATAATATATGTTTGTAAACATAAATAATATTATTAATAACCACATATTATATATTTACAAATGTAATAAAGAGAACATTGTTATTTATTTTCAATTGAACATCTATATGTTGCTGCTCTTATCAAAATCATATTGAATTACACACTGCCATATTATACTTCATTTATGTGATTTATTGCATTTCTGAACTATTCAGTTGAGAGACACAGACAGACACAGAGACGGAGAGAGACAGAGACAAGGAGAGGCAGAGAGAGACACATAGAGAGAGAGGAAGAGAGAGAGAGAGAGGCAGAGAGAGAGAGCGAGGCAGAGAGAGACACAGAGAGAGAGAGGGAGAGCGAGAGAGGCCGGGAGAGAGGCAGAGGGAGAGAGAGAGGGGGGGGGGAGAGAGACACAGAGAGATCGACAGAGACAGACAGATAGAGAGATAGTGTTGAAATACTCGCCGTCTTTTCACCGCGAAGGCTGTGACCACGCGCGCACGCACACACGGGCACACAAACTTGTGTGCGTATACACACACACACACACACACACACACGCTCGCGTAAACACTCACGCTCGCGCGCACGCACACACACACACACACATATACACTCGCGCACGTTTCTGCTAGACGGGGCTGTATGGGGCAGGGAGAGTCGTGTTTTAAACTGGAGCGCAGCGAAGCGGTGTGCGCCCACGCACGCGCCTAGTCCGCGGTTCAGGCATGATCCGAACCGTTGCCCCTGTTCCGATCCGAAATTTGGATCAACGTGATCCGTTGCACCCCTAGTATTAATACAAATTTATACAAATTCTTTAGCTGTAGTTATCTAGGGTATAACATTATACATTATTTTCAAAGATCATGGGATCTGGTTATGTCCTCTTACATTACAATCCACATACTATATCACACACTATTACACACTATTAACAATTACTGCAGTTCAACCTACATATACTACCCTTTGATTCTTTTTTTAACCTTTTTTTGAACATGTACATATTTGAGCATTGCTTACTCTCCTCACCAATGCTATCCCAGGTCCTTACACCATGTACTGAAAGACAAAATGATTTTAACGTTGATCTTGCACATTGGGTTTTAAAATTGAACTCTCTTCTCAGGCCGTATTCACCCTCCCTATCCTTGAACATCTTCTGAAAGTTTCCCAGTAGATTATTGTACCTGTCTCTATGCATCAATATTGCAGTTTTATACTCTACAATATCTATAAACTTCAGGAGATTTGACTTTAGAAATAGTATGTTGGTATTATCCTGATAGCCTGCTTTATTTATAATTTGTATTTTTTTTGCAAAGTAATTAGGCTGTTAAGTGTGGATTTGTAAGTATTGCCCCAAACCTCTCTACAGTAGTTTAGGTAAGGAAACACCTAAACTACTGTAGTGAGGTTTGGGGTAATACTTACAAGTCTAACAGTACTGGTCTGAGTACTTTGCTGGTCAGAGTGTACGCTTGCGTTCTGAGGTTTTGTCTCATGAATCATGAATGACTTTGATCTTTCTAGGCACCTACGAAGCACGGGGGGCATCCAGGACCTAGTGGTAGTCAATGAGCGGCAAATGGTGAAGGGGATGAGCAGATTGGTGGCTGTGACGGGAGACCGGGCTAGACAGGTGACTCCCATAGCTGGGCCATAGATTCCTATAAATGTTGGCTGTCCATTTTAATTTTCTCATTTTAATGTTATTATTGAACGAACACATTTATTATTTCAATGAACACTTTCGTTCAAGCAAAGCTATTGAACGATAGAACTTTAGACTTTTGCATAAATATGTGAACAATGCATCTCAACATTTAACACGCCAAAATGACAACCCAGTTGTTTTATTTTGTGATTTTGTAAATTTTAAAAGTTTTTACATAATTTATTTTTGGATGCCTTTTTAAGAATGTAACATTAAAAGGCTTGTACGGCTAATCTTACGTCTCGTAACTTGACCAAGTAATATACCAACCATCGAACCATTTAAGATCAAGACTGAAATTTGAATGGTCATGTGAAAGTAATTGTGCAGTGGTGAATATGTCCAGGCTAGAGAGTCAGGCCAGCGGCTGGAGGAGGAGGTGTCCTCGCTATCAGCCAGGATGGAGCAGTCTGGACATCAGGCTGCCTGGCGTCTGGCCAAGGAGGTTGGCCAGCTGACCGATGTAAGACATTACATCATGTCCCTTCCCTGAACTATTACACTATACAGGATAACCTAGACTAGAGATATCACTGGAAGAAGGTTATTATCTAATCAATAGCAAAATATTAATCAATAAAACCTTAAAATCGCTATGTGTATAAACTAGAAGTATGCCGTTTGTGCTGACTGCTAAAGGTAAATCCCCAAAATGCGATAGAAGCATCAATAAACCCCATTGCTATGAATAAAAATTAGATGTATATGCTTTATTTTATAACCAAACAACTATTGTGAAAATGAAGTTAAAGAAATTTGGGGCAAATCCATAAACCCGTTCAGAGGTTATGGAACAACAAAAATCTTGAATTTTGGTCATCTTAAATTCGTCTGTCTTGTAAAGAGTTGTCCACAATCGGTACAAAAACCTACCCTAGAACATTAACACACCGAATCTGGGACAAATCCATCCATCCGTTCAAAAGTCGCGTTAACACGAATAACCTACGCAGCGATTACATCTCCTGCGCTCCATGTTTCAGGGATATAAATATTAAAATATAAATATAGATTGAATGAACTTCCCATTTTGATCTCACCATGTTTTTTTTAAAGTTATTTTTTCCGGTGTCAGCGCCGTTTTTCCATCTTTATTGGATAGAATTAGTTGGAAACTTATCCTAAAAGAGATCGGGGGTAGACATTGCAGACAAGTCAACGGGCGTAGTCGAACTCGCAACGCTGCGGACGCTGCGGTAGACTCAGTGCCACCAACATGAATGGGGTCGCGTTAGGTGCGGTGTCCATAGCCACTCGGCCAACGCGGACCCCATCTCACCATGTTTTAAAAAGATTAATGAAACTCTCACAGAAAAATGATTTTAAGGACTCCTCAAGGAAAATAAGATTACCCGAGTACTCTGTTAACTCTGCCTTGTCTAACTCTTTAGGCTGTGGACACCACCCGTATGCCTCAGTGGCAGAGACGGGAACTGCAGGCACAGCTCCGCACATTGCAGCGTCGGTCCAACACTATCGTCAGGAAGTTGGAGAGCAAGGAGGTGAGGCAGGAAAAGCAGTAGGGCACAGCGGTCCTGGGTTTGAATCCCATTCCATGTCCTTTCTGTGTGGAGTTTACATGTTCTCCCCGTGTCTGCGTAGGTTTCCCCGACCACCAAAACATTTTCTAGTTAGCCTGGCTAACTGGCTCAGAGCTTCACCTTACCACCAAGACCCATACAGTTAACTAAGAGGGCCTTAAAAACCTAATCTTAATTCCTAGATTTAACACTACATACTAAACTCCTGCACCATTATTTTGTGCTGTTTTGCTTCATAAATAAGCGCTTTATAAAATACAGAGGACAAAGGTGGCCAAGTCATAGTTAAGCTTGAAGGAAAATACCCATTTGGCATGCAGTGATACCTTTTTCAACATAGCTTAGTCCCATGGGCTCAAATCAGCGTTGAACATACAAGCAACCAAAAATCGCCACTTTTGATTTTGTGTAACCAAACTTGGGTCTTGTCAAAAGTCATACAGGATTTAAATAGGATAAAATTGGAAGTGATTAGTTGGTTCTATCTTCATCCCCGTTTGGGTCCTTAGGGCTATGTTATGCTAGCAAAGGACCACTGTGGGCAGAGAGAGCTGAATAGTACAAGAATTAAAAGTTGACCCCCCCAGTACAGTTATGACGCATTGTGTGATTTTCCAATACCATACAGAATCACACAATAATGGGCTTGGCACTGCCCCTCTGCACACACACACACACACACACACACACATACCATACTTTTGTATGGAGTGTATGGCCCCATCTATAAACAAACTAAACAGAGCCACCGCCTATTACACATGAGGTACTGCATGTCTTCTATAAAATGAGTATCATCACTGTTCAAATAACATTTACTACATTTCAGCTTTTAACACTGGTTGTATGCCCAAGCTTAGTTGTTGTCTATCATATTGTTGCTGTAAAGCTTAACAGTGTTTAGTATCAACGTGAATGGCATTGGACGGGTCCATGACACTGGGAGTGGGGACAGGCGTTGGAAACATTTATTAAATTAATTTTGTTGGCAACGAATTAAATAATCCAATCTACATGCAATACCAATTCAGGCGGTCTTGACTTTCCATTGTAATTTTTTTTTTACCTGCGCCGCAGAAGCAAGTTGTGTTTTTGGTCGTTTGTTTGGCTGTCGCCAGGATAACTGAAAAAGTTGTGCATGGATCTGGATGAAATGTTTTTATGTTTTTGTGTTTTTAATAAATAACAATCCTCTTATTTTACAATGTAAGAAGTTGTGCACAATATTTGGTGGTCTAAACATGACAGTATCTTATATACATTGGGGTGTACACCTGACCAAGTCCTATCGCTGCGTGCAATTCCTGTAGGAACATCTTTGTGGTTTGATCTGCAAAATAAAATAGATTAGTTGCCACCCGGTAAGTGCTTTATATTGATAGTCATTGTTTAACTATAAATGTATATTAGTTATATATTTGTATTCTGTATGACATAGAAGTTTAAAAGCAAACTGGCCAATACAAAAACACACAGCTGTGTTTACACGAGTACAAAACGTTTTGGTGATTGTCTTCATTTATTGTGTAATTTCTTTGTTTAACTTTGCTTTCGTAGCAGTTTCCATTTGGTTTTAAACAAGTCATTTTTAAACAAACAAGCAAGTAAAGTTGAATTAAGACACTGCCCCTACGCAGGCGGCGTCAAAGGCTCAGCTGATCCTTGAGCGGTGTGGCCAGCAGATGGTTCTAGTGGAGTCTGTGGACGCCGACAGTCTTTCGGTGAGTCACTTCATTGTGTGGGTGCCAATGTCTGTTAGCCTTTCACAAGTTAGATTACAATTAAAATACATTTTCTGGGGGCGCGCGGTGGCCGAGCGGTTAGAGAGCGCGTCCCCCGACCACAGGTCGAGCAGCGCCGCAGGTTCGAATCCCCTGTCCGGCATTTCTGCAATGTCTCACCCCCCCCCCAACTCTTCATCCCGGTTTCCGATTAATCCTGTCGCTATCTCTCTCAATGAAGAATGAAAAACGGCGCTTGCGCCTAAAAATACTATGTTCTATAGATATAAAGTGCCAATTCCCATTAGCACACAATATTGGCTCATTACTGGATGTCATCAGCGGATGAAGCAAACCGATCATTTCCAATAAATCAGGTTACATGCAAAAAATTGATTGCATCCATCTTGTCCTACCCTAATGAAACACATCTGTATAGCAGCCTGTGTAGGACATCAGAGCGGAACAATACAGTAGCTGTCCCTGTGATGTCTTAATTCACGGTGAACGTCGATTACTACCACTGACTGTGATGTCATAAAGGATCTGCCAAGACCTAGGGTATAAGACTCGGATCTGGTCACATGTTCTTCTGGAACAATTGGATAGCTGCTGTTGAACAACTCATGAAAAAGTTGAATTGTGTTTCCCAGATCCTAATGAAGACAGTGAACCAGGTTAGTCTTCAGAGACCATCCAGTGCAGTCATGCTGTTGGCACTCGCTTCCTCAGGAAGACTGCTGTGTGCCTGCCAGGTGCCAAAGGTAAGCTATTACATAGCTATAAAAGACCATTTTATCTTGGCCCGCGATAGGACAGTAGGGGAGAATAAACACATTAGTTCCTACTGCACATCCTCACTAGAGGGAACAGATGTTTGCTCTTGGAAGCCTTTGCTCAGCAATGGAGCTATAAAGCTTGGACAACAAGATCACAAAAGATCTGGCTATTTTTTTAGAGCTGCAACCGCAGTGATTAATCGTTTCCTTGTTTGTATTTCCCATCCTCCGCTCAAAACATGTTGAATATATGTTGTTCCTAAGGCCAGCATCCTTTCCCAGTGTCATGGCCCTGTCCATTCTCTTGGATACTGAATATATTAAGCCCCACAGCAACACATAATGCAAGATAATAAGTAGGAAAAAAACATGTTATAAGTTTGTATGGAAGAGTAGGCTCTTTCATGTTAATACTGAGAAATGGAAATGAAAAAGGCGAATGGTTTTAATAGTAATTAACGTTTCATAATGATAAGCCTGATTTTAAAGTAAAAATGAACCAATTAATTGATGATAAAAATAATCAGGAGTTGCAACCCCTTGTATTGGTTGACAATGTAACATTGTCCACCTCTATTGTCTACATACCAATAGTTCTATTACTCCCCAAAAGTGTTGAATTGCTGATGAAAATCACTGGCTAAGCATTCAAGATCCTCATTTCAGTTGCACATGGTGTCAATTTTCACCGCAATGTGGAATCTATGCACCTGGTACTGGTAGATGACAAAAAGTTGACATGACAGTCGGGAAGCAAAATCCATAGGGTATAAATTACCTGAACTCTTGAATGAAATAAGGAATACATTTTTTTAAAGATAGCAGACCTTCAACTCATTTTCATCCGCGTTTTCTGCAAATCGGCGGTTGCTCTAAGCACTTAACATTCTCACTGTAGTGGACATCAGTCATGGCTGTCTTAATAAGGCTATTGTTTGAACAACCTCAATGTCGGCATAATTTTTTTTACTCAGCAAAATATGATAGATGGCACCAAGTAAAGTCTGGAATGTGCAGCCACGAGTCATTGGTCTGTACACAGAGGCTTTTTATTTCACAACAAACTCAGTGAAGGCTTTGTACTCTTCCAGGCTGGCATGAGGATGACTGCCAGTGAGTGGGCGTCAGCTGTGTGCTCCCACGTGGGCGGCACCGCCGGCGGATCCGAGGTGGTTGCCAAGGGAACCGGGAACACCAATGACATTGCTGGTGCTCTGAGGTGGGCAGAGGATTATGCTCGCCACAGCACTGCCCCACCCTCGACACCGGTGGGCCAGGATCCTCTGACCGCAGCGCATTAAAGCCTTGTTTGGACACCGTGATGTATGAATTGTATGCCAGTGGATACAGCTTTTATTTCATTGTTACTGCATTGCTGTTGCAACAAACGACTATTTCAATAGTCTATTTGATCAGTTGCATGTTTTCTCTTCAGAAAAATACCCCAAATATTCACAGCAAGCAACATTTACTAGAAGTTAATCTCGTCGACTTGAATTATTGTCAAATGTGGTTATGCGTAAACTGCAAATGCACCAGAAAAGAAGATATTTTTTCATATTAATATTGCTTTTTTCATGATATAGTTTGTTTGAATTATGAAGAAAGTCATCCGGTTCGTCACCAACATTGAATCAAATTGTCCTAAGGGTAGCAATCATGGGAATGTGCATGGAAAAAGAACTGATGCCAAATCGTTTATCCGACCAAACAATGACTGCTTTGTGTTTTGATGGTTATCTCAGTGTCCGACATTTGGCCATATCGCTGCGCACTGTGTATGCAAAACCATATCTGTATTACAAATTACTAGGTTGGTTTTCATTCCAGTTCAAAACCCATCAAAACAGTATAATGATTGAATATCGATAATTAGCGGTTGGCCACTGCTTGTCATCGCTATTACCAATATAAAATGTTCAGGAGCATTTACTGATTTAGAAAATGACAAGAATTTTGAAACCTGAATATCCACTTTCATTTATCACAATCTGGAGAACATTTTGTCAGGATGGTTGAGGCATAGATACTTTACTGCCACATTGCATACACCATACTCGAGTTGGTCTGTTTATTGTAATGCACATACATTTTTTAAATCCAAGAAACAACCGAAGACAGAAGCTTGATGTATGAAACTTTCGATCGTCAATGTAACCCTTCTTCAAATGCGATCAAAAGTGATAATGATGGCCATTTAACTTTGCTTGTAGTCTGATATTCAGACAAGCTTCTGGCAAATCAAGGCTGAGATCAAGTTAATCAGCCAGAACGCGGTTTTTATTTTTAAGCTATTTATTATCTTTCCTGAAATGTTAATATTTAAAATCATAGAATCAACAGACTCTAATAATGTTTCACATGATTAGGTGCTTCTAACTACACCACTTTTGTATGTCTGACAGTTATTCTGCAATCATCTAAAACTACATTCGTTGTCTTTCAAGGGGTAGTGACATGAACTTTTATCATAATAAAATGCTTATAAGGGATCACAATAGAAAATCCAGTTTGGTAAAATGTGTTTGTTCTTGAAGTGACACCGAATTGTTGAACATGTCCCCTAGCCGGATCAACACATGTACAGAATGCTGCCAGCTAAAAGCAGATTAACACAAATTTAACTTAACATTTTCAAAAGGTTTGCATTCACACATGAGATTCCTGTGCCAATGTGTCTCATGACGATTACACGGGATGCAAACAATGTATATGTAAACATGTTGTCTGAATTATTTATCATATACTGCATTAACTGGATAGAATTCCCTTCCCAAATAATTGTGTAAGGTATAATAATTATACTATGCAATGTTCTGTATGTCTGAATTATCAATGTGGATGAAAAAAGAATCAAGATAATTTGCCATGCCAGTGGCATTGACATTGTGTATCTTTATTTTCTCATTTGAAATCCAATCATGTTTTTGTGATGAGCACCAGGGATAAAAAATAAAGTAAACTGCAAGCACCTATTTCTATATCTTTTAATATGTGATCACTAGAATCCGTTGTGCTCTCAGATCATGGACATCGTCAGCCACTGTGGACAAGAGGAAGACACGGTGTGAGGCAAACTCAGAACAAATGAACAGCTATTATACCACATATGCCATCAAGTGTCCACTGTCATTAAAACAATTGTCATCAAGTTCTCCCTTGCGAACTAGAAGGGGATTTTCATCTCCATTTACTCAATATCATGCTAAAGGATACCCCCGAAACGTGATAGGCCTTGTGCAGGGTGCTTCCCAGAGTGTTGGCACATAAGATTTTGTGAAAGTGTTAACACACAAAGGAAATGTCAGCCATCTTGAAATATGTTTTACTTTATGCTTTATATTGCTTTTTATTCTTAAAACAAAACCACTACTATAAAAACGAAGCTAATGAAATCCATCCATGACTAAGTGTGATTTGTCACTCGATATGAAGGCTAAATTACTGTGTAAATAAAAAGAAATGCATTTTTCAGTTCCTGAAAACTACAAAGCGTATCTGGACTACTAAGATTCCAGTATGTAAAATGAGAATGGAGCTGCATGCTCTTCCATTTAAGAGTGTATGTAAATGATGTGGAGATGTGCCTAGTATGCAAATTGCACAATCCTAGACCATTGATACCAGAGGTGTTAGGTGTTCTATTTGATCATTCAAATGGAAAATTTCCAAAGTCAAACATCAGCATTGAAATGTTCTTTAAGTGTGTGTGTTTATAAAGAAAGTAATCAGTAGTCTCCAAGTACTGTAAAGGGAGGCAGAGGTACACAGTTCTAAACATGGCAGTGTTGAGTGTAGGAACTGCATGCCTCAAAAGGTAATCGGATCCGATTTTAAAACATATCTGCGAAAAATCTCAAAGCGCAAATTGTGCAACATTTGTACGTGAGATCCCGTAATGAGCAGTGTTGCACTGATTGTCCCAACCATTATAAACTGCACTCTTACTAAGAACGGCCAACAAATCAATTTTTAAAAAAAAATGTTTTTTCCTTTTTGGGGTTTTAGGGTTAGTGGAAACATGTGGGAAATATGTCGGTGGTGGGATTCGAACCACCGACTCACCGCGCCATTAAGGCATATGTGTGCTTTCCAGTGCACTGCCTAACCGACTGAGCCACTGGGCAGCACTAATCAAATTCTTAAAGTAAAGGTTATCCTTACCTGAACCAGGCTGAGTTCCATTTGTCCTCCGCGTTGAATTTCGTTGAATGTCTCTATAAAAAGGACAAACGTTATGGTGAGTTTCAGTTGCACCTGACAAAAATATGCAGTTCATTTATAGCATCCAAGGTTTTCCCTGAAGACTGAAGGTCTGGGTAATTATTATTTTATTTTTTTACTGCAGGTCACACTGACAATTTCAACTGCTTGAATTGAAATTATCAATCTAATATCTTTACTGATCTAATAAAAGAAAAATATTTCAAGATGCAACAAAATTCTACAAAAACCCTGACATCAAATTACACATAGGAATAAATTGTTAATAATTGTAACATAATTTTAGATGAAAAATATTGATCTTTTAAATATTGGAAAGGGGTAAGGATTTAATAGAAAAAAGGGAGCATAAACCTACGTTTGAACATTTTAATAACACTCATGCCCAAAATAATCTGTGTTTAGATAATGTACTGAATAGTTGGATCATTCGTACTACAAACGTCAGAAACACAGTGATCTTTAAAAGTTATCCCTAATTACATGTGAACTCTAATAGTCTGACATGCATTCCAATTTTAAAATGTCTTCAATTTACGGAGTAATGCTCTGTAAAAGTCATGTGATGCGGGTGGGTTTTCCTGTAAAATAGGGTTATCGGGCATGCCATGGGAATGTAACTAATCTTGATGAGATATTGTATTTTAATTGGTATTTGTGAGGGACTACAGTTACTATTTGATGTTGGTAGTGTTGTGAGGTACGTACGGAACATGTTCTCCAGGCGGATCAGACAGGCCACAAAGTTATCAAAATCAACGCAGAGGTCCGGCTCACTGTAGCGAGCCACCATGATTGTCTGCAACTTGTTGTCCAGCTTGAAACCTGCAACATGTCATGCTGTCAACTCACTTTTACACGTTGATATGGACGTTAGCCATCATATCCAGTACCTGAAAGGTGAGTCGGGCACAAGAAACAGCAGGATATCCATTGATGGGTTTAAAATGACAGCGGTTTATCACAACCCAAATGTAGGTGGACAAATACAGCGTGGTATCTGTATAATTCGTGCAGGACAAAACATCATACAATGATGGTTGACATGTATCAAGCTTATCAAGTCAGATAATGACCTAGAAAACATGTCCCGTTTTAACCAGTGCTACAAAACCACCCACATAATCGTGAGTATGCATTGGTCAAATTCACAAAACTATCTTGATAAAGACTCCCATAAGCTCACTAGAAATTTACGCAGTACGTTGCCACCAATGTAGGCCACTATCGGCCTCATGGCGCATGCATCAACAGCGCCCAAGTATATTATAAATTCTGGGATTGTCCCATATTCGAAGTTAACTCTTTAGTTACAGGATTGTTATGGGAATTGAATGAAAATGATTAGAAACACCATTTTCCCCATAAAGCAGACATACTCTTTTTTTATAAATGGCCGGCAACCTGGTGTGAAAATGACTCGTACTGAAAGGGTTACAATGTGTGTCACTTTTTGTGACCCAGTTGTCCTTAGCTCTGCAAGCCAGAACAATCAACTTGTTTGTGTATTGCACTCGCAGATTTCTTGATACGCGTGAACCCTGTGCAACGCAGGAACGACAGGGCTTCTTTTGTGACCTCTTTGTACAAAGTTATTGGTTCATTGCTGTTTAAAGTCACATTCAAAAATAACTATACCAGGGGGCACGTGGAGCAGAGTGGTTAAAAAGCGTGTCCCCCAGACCACAGGTCGAGCAGCGTTGCATGTTCTCATACCCGCTACAGAAAGGCATTGCCCGACTCTTGATCCCAGTTTCCAATTTAATCCTGTCATTATCTCTCTCTCTCTCTCTCAATAAAGAATGAAAAACTGCTTGCGCCCAAAAAAAGATACCAACTTCAAAATCCAAAACATCATTTGTAGAATTTGCCAGGTCAAGTTTTACATCAAAAACTAGATTGAACAAATCTATGTGGAAGGCTCAGACAATATATTTTGCTCTTGTGCCCTGTTCTGTTTAGCTACTTTACACCATCTGAATGCCCTCCAGCATGCAATCTGATACACACACACCATCACCAGTGTATTGGTCTTACCTGCATGTTCCAGTGCCACTCTCATCTCCACTGAACTCATACAGCCAGATTTATCCATATCCTTCTCCTTGTAGATTTCCTGCAAGTTGCAACACATGGATACATGGAATTAATTCAAGTAATTCAAACTAACTGGTCATGTAACAGTGAGAGTTCATGCCATGGTTTACCCAAGACCTGATAACACTTTTTTTCAATTTGTTCCTTTTATCGGAACCAGTCTTGGGAGCCCATATTTGGGGTACCAAACTTTGTGACAAGTTGTCCCAAAGTATTTAACATCATCAAAAAGCAAATAGTCAAACGCCAAAAAAAAATTGTTCTTGTTAAAGTATCTTGTGTAAATGATGCAATGAAAGATTTAAAGTTGATAATTTGCACTAGAAATCTTGCGACACAGACAATGTTTGCTCAGAGGAAGAACAACGACGATCCGAAAGTGCTTTATGATTTGCTCACGACAGAGATAGGTGAACTTCTCGAAATATGTTAATTAACACAAATTAGCCATGAACACTCAACAATCACCATCACACAAACAACTGTCAACAGTAAACCAACATAGTTCTCCTGTGGACGTATCCACAGAACAGCATGTAATTACCAGGTACTTCTGTATCTTCTTCCACAGGATGTTGAACTCTACCAGTCCCAGGTGGCCGCTCCCGTCTTTCTGAGCAGACGTTGAGGAGAAACTAGAAGTGGATGGTCTAGACATTGCTGTTCCATTATTAAAAACAGACTTTGTTCTGGATTCAATCCTTTATTTTTCTCTCATCTCCTTTACATTCATGAATCTAATAGATGACAGCTTTATTCTAGGGGGCAATCTTCTACAGTTGATGGTCCTGATGTAGTGTTGTCTTTTCCCCTCATACACCGGTAGGCAGGCCAGAACCAACGCATCGTCCACGCATCACACATCGCTAGACGCTTGCATTGGGTCTGGTAAAAATCAGGCAAGCCGCTGGTACAGATTCAATCGGCTAATTAGTGCGGACATGGGGGGAGTTTGTACGGGCTACGCAAGACGTGGGCGGAGTTCGTATGGGCTATGCGAGAGACATGAGCGGAGATTGGTTGGCACGCCTCCATGCCGCTTATCCCACCTACTGCGCTGTGATTGGATAACACAATTTGATTGACACATTTTTTTTACGTTTTCCGACCCTGGTTTTACCAGACTGTCTAACGATGTGCAATGCGTGGATGATGTGTTGGATCTGGCTCGCCAGGCTGTCCGGGGAAAGGGGAGTGACCCTCCCTGCTCAAGTGGCTGCCCTCGTGACCCATCCCCGGATGAAGGGAAATAAGTAAGTAATTAAGTAGTCTAGTTGCCTAACTAGTAGTAATTGTTGAAGGATACGTCTAGGAGGTTGACCATGTTGCGACAAGTCGCCAAACTGAAGCCAGTGGTCTTGATATCCTCACCTGGACCAGGGACAAATCAATACAGAGTTAGAGCAACGTAGGCATCCATTTTAAACAGCAGGTGGGAGTAGTTCGTGCAAAGAGTGACTTACGTCTGGTGACAACTCTGTTGAGGATTCTCTGCAGCTCAAAGGCTGAAATTTCAGCATCCTAGATAAGTAAAAAGATAGTTTCATTTCTCTGTGTGTATGTGCATAGTTATATACAAGCAGTAATGTCAGTAATGAAGTTTAAGTAGTTAAGTTACTTTGTTTTATTTTAGCCTTATTCTCAATAACTAGTAATCAAAATGCTTTATTCCAAATCATTTATCAGATTAAAGTTTCCCAAATCACTTTACTTACTATTTAGCAGGGCTTGAAATTGAAATTATTTTTCAAACGTTCCATTCTGAGCGGTTTAGACAGGCCTATGTTTAACGTTTTCGTTCTCGGAACCACTCCGCCACCAAAATATCGGTCCTGAACCGGTTTGGAACGCAAAAATACCTTTTTTACAATTTAATGCCTAAACTTAGCTTCATTATTTTCCATCTTATTTCTCATTATGTTGTGTGATGTTACGTTTACATATAGTTTATACATAATATTCCACCTCCTGGTGGCAGGAAAGTGGACGCACAACCGGAAATAGTCTCCATGACAAAGGATATGCCAAAATATATGGAGAACAGAATTAACCGGTTTTGTGGATTCCGAATGTTCCGTTTCTGTTCCGGAAAATTTTTTTCTGTTTCTGTTTCCGCTCCCCATAAAATTAAGTAAAATTCAGTTCATTTCCAGTTTTAATTTTTGCTCCACGAACCGGTTCGAAGCCCTGCTGTTTAGTTACTTTAACATTGCAGAAGGCTCCTAATTTTAGGAAATAAAAAAAAAATCAAAGACTGTATGCATTTTATGTGAAGTGAAATTTAAAACCTCCTATAAACTGAATATTGGCAAAATCATTGTCTTCTATTAAGTCAGTATGGCATTCAGCAGCTGTAGATACAATGGTTACGTTTAAGAGAAGTAGCGAGGTATCAGTTGAATCACTCTTCATAAGTAACACTGGCAAGACTGGCTATGAGTGTATGAGTGTATGAGTGTGTGTATTTACATGTCCTGCTAGTTGACCAAACAGTTTTCTGAAGCCGTCATCAATGTCATCTTCATCAACGTCAACCTAGAGCAAAGGGAAATGGAATCAAATCAGTTTATGAACCTACCCTAGAGCATTAACCCACAGAATCTGGGACAAATCCATCCGTTCAAAAGTCATCGCGTGACCATGTGGGATCTGACGTGGCGGCGCACGCAAAACCATTACATCCCCAACACGTGATTCGGGGATACAAATATGTATCTAGGTTACAGTTGCAGAAGTTTTGATTCATGTTTTGTGTAAAAATAACTGAAAGCAATTGAGGATAATCAGATTAGGAGACTGAATGAAATACTAGTAGTCCAATGCTAAAATGTTTTAAAGTAATAACGGACATTATAATTTTAGAGAAATCTAGTATTGTACCAAAAGTAGCATTGAACGAAAACATTTTTATAAAATGAGAATTTATTAATATTTTGAATATACACTATATACTTGGTAGATCGTGGTGCGTGCACCAGATTTGGTCACTACGTGATCCTGTATTTCTCCTGGTGCACCGAGTCTGTACAGAATGTCTAACAGTTGAGTCCTAGTGTACTGAAGACTGAAGTTCTGTTATTATTACTGCTGTTGGTTATTGTTGGATTCTATGCTAGTATCCCCTAAATGTTTTGGAATAAATAAGACATTTTGACTCAAGTGGAGTAACATTTTCGTAGTGAAGTAATCACAATGAGTCAACGTAAATGGTTTCAGCTGCAAAACTTGGAAGATCCCCCTTACTTTTGCACACATTCACACACTGACAAAGCAGCTTCCTTACCTTCTCCACGTTGCATTCCACGGGGTCATCCAGCTCCCTGGGGTGGAAAACATGAGCACCAGTCAGGAATGGCATGAGAACATGTCACTGCCAGCACCGTCCCAGACCTTCTGGGTGCGTGGTGAGGTGTGTGGACAGCACTCAGAGCGCAGAACTCTGCCAAGGTCATAGGGGTTGTTGGGCCAATACCCACCTCTGAAAATGTTGTGAGGAGTCATTCGAACAAATTCCAAGATCCTGATCTTGGAATTTGATCTCTAAATTTGATTTTTGCTGCAGCCAATATGCACCTCTACCACGTTTTACATTTCTCTGTAAGATGATCCAACATTGTAATGCAGTTTTACAAGGATGCAAAAGGTGCATTATCCATTTAATGTAATTCCTAGTGCCACATAACTCCAAAAAAGTCTATGGTGCATTGTTACTCACATATTCCATGTGCATTTCATGAAAGAAAAACACTTTTGCCTAGAAGACACCCTTTTCTTCACATTATAAATCTCCGGAACAAGTAACGTACTGGAAATCGGCCTGCTTCTCGGTGAAGACTCGCACACAGAAGTCTCCATTGAGCTGGGGCTGGAAGGTGGAGGGGACCACCAGGTATTCCCCGGGGGGCAGCACAAAGCGATTGCTCACTTCCCGCGTGTTGATGAAGGTCTCGGAGCGCGCCGTGGACGCGTGCCGCAGGAAGAAGTTCTTGTTCAGGTGCACATTGCGCTGGCCAGCGAACTGCGGGTAGATCAAGCAGCGATGGCAGTGATCATTCGGAGCAGTGCTATTGTTATGGAAATGTGACTCCACCCTGGGAGCTGCTTTCATGCTTTGGTTGTGTGATTAGAGCTGGCTTAAATAATGCTAATTTTTCATGAGCTCAAGTCAAACTGTTAATTCTTACATTTTCCAAATTCAAGTATTTTTATTTATAAAGAAGAGATCATCATTTCATTATTTACTAATTTTGTTAAAATTGTGCGTGGGGATTGCAGGTCCTTAATTAATCTGTAGATACGCTTACCCTATCTCCTTCCCCATTTCAGAGTGAATACTGATATAGGAAAATGTAAAGAAGATGCTTTGAAAGCAAAGCTAAACATTGTCAAGTATCTATGAAATAATAAAACAACACACAGTAAACATTAAAAGGAGGTTTAAAATACACTTTTTAAATTGTTGTGGTTCATTTTTTTTGTACTTGTCACTACTTTTTTGCAATTGTCACATCCATGTCAATCCTGTTTTTATAATACTCTGAGGATGAATTTACTGATGCAACATTTCCACTGAGCCATCATGCACTTGGCATTGTTTTTATTATTTAATCGTCGATCAAGATGGCTGATGATGAATCAGCTGATGGATTTTACCGATTCCTTGAATGAGTGGTAGACCCATTGTCAACACTATCTCCAGTCAATTTGATCATATTCTCTGATTTACGGCTCTTAAGCAAGCCGATGGTGGTCTTGGTGCAGTACAGCAGCTGTTAACGTTCCCTTGTTGCACTGTCCTGTGTTCGATAAAAACTACCAAGAAAAAAATCCTAGTCTGAAAACTTGTGTCATTGACGGTAAAACTGAATATTCTGTTCATTGTTATAAAATAATAACTACAGAACACAACATGGCATTGGGGCAGTACAAATGAATCTGATAATTAGATAACTAAAGTGAATTTAGTCATACCCTAGATTCAAATTTAAATAACATTAAGCATGTAGTGGTTTGGATAAAATGTTTTTTCTTTTTAAAAGTATTATGTATATGGTTTAAAAAAAAAATTCCGGCCCATTTGGACCATTTTCAGCTTTATTCAGGATTAGTTGGTAAAGTCGGTGGGGGGGGGGGAAGACATGTAGGAAAGCTGTCGGTAAGGGGAAAGCAAACTCACAACTCTCCGCGTAAATGTGCTTTGTATAGTGTCTTAAACTGAGCTACGGCAGCACACAAAACATGTATTTTTTTAAAGCTAAAATTGTAAAGAATGAAAGTTTTTATGCTTTGGGGAATACATTTCAGACGTGTGTGTGAGAAACAACAAATAGACACTGTACCTGGTCGGGGACCTAGAGAGAAGAGGGAGAGAAGGAAGAGGTTAATGTCTTCATAGTCACTGCACTCAAGAGGCACGCAATGTTTAAATCACCCTTGAAGCTTGTGGAAATAATCTAATGACAGCATTTTCAAGATGTATGAAACCTACATACACACACAACCAAACAGTAGCAGTTCCGTACCTGTCTCCAAACCTAAACGCTGATTACCAAAAATGTTTAGGCTTGTATAGCCTCATACAAGAGGGAACAAAAACATGGGTGCATAGACCTGGTTTTGGAGCACTTCCAGCTGTTGCACAATGCTTCACAAAAGGATAACCAGTATGGCAGGCAGACCTATTCAGGTGCAGAGCTCTGGCAAAATCTGGCATCCCAGAAGCTGCGCAGAACTTCCACAAGGCCCCTCCAAGCGTAATGGCGGACAGCAATTTGTGAACGGTAGTCTAATCTCGTAATGTGGCGGATACTGCATATAAGACCGATCAGCATTTAAAGTTATTGAAATACACAGCCAATGTGCTCCACGATAAGTGTTGGTACCTCGTAGATGGCAAAGCCGATGGTGTGCATGTCTTCTCCGGACTTCCTCAGCCTGCGGCGGTTCTTCTGGATCAGTCCGAGCACCATGCTGCATCCCTCCTCTCCATCATCAGGGTCATCGTCCTCCTCATCCAGCTTGATTACAAACTGGGGGTTTGTCCAGAAGGTGTCTGCGCACAGAATCCTCCATTAGTGTTGACATTAACAAAATGCAAAGAGTGAGAGAGATCTAGGGTTATTAAAGTCCTCATGAATTACTCATGGCAATGCTGCAGGAAACATTGTTGAACCATTGTCATACGCCTGTCAGTCAAATATTTGTCTTGCAATGTCTTTTAATATTCACATTAGTTCACACACATGTAAACCAATGCAAAGGTTGCCGATAGGCGAGCAGGAGTGACAGAGAGAGGGTGAAAATCCTTGAAGAGCTTGAAGGAGACAGAGTCAGAAAATGCAAGACATTGGGTTCAGACTGGGAGAGAGAATGAATTACAGCCACTCTGGTTTGAGCTGAAAATTATCCACACATGAAAATTGAAGTCCTCACAATCTCTATAAATTCAATCATCAACTTAACCATCCAATATATTCAGATCTAAAACCACTAGGTCCAATGATTATGGGCCTTCTAGTCTAGTTCACTTGTTATTTTTTGACTCAAATGTTTTCAAATGGCATTGCAAGAGCTACACTGTCTAAATATTGAGGTCATTGGCTGTCTTTCTGCCATCGTATATGGGAATTTAAAAAAAAAAATTTAACAACGTGTTAATGTGATTACATGGCAATGGTGGGAATCCATGTTAAAAGCAGTGCAAGGTGGTACAATGATGTTTGTTTGCATGGCATAAAACACACATGCCAAAAGTTGTCATAACCTTCTCATTCAATGGTTTCCATGTTTATTTACACATATTGTTTACTGAATGCAACCCCCAGGAATGAACACGTTGAAAAATACCCTCCGCCATACCTCACCTTGATAAAATGCTTTCCAGGTCAACACACAAGACAGTCTGCTACACGAGGATGCATTGCCCCCACCTCATTTGAATCCAAAAATGCCGTTGTTGTGGCAACCCAACATACACTGTGTCCAATCTTGCCTGTACACCTTTTTAAAAAGGCACCTTAAATAATAATATGAATAAATTATAAATGTATTCATCAATTCATCCTGCACTGCATTTCAGCAATCACCGACCACTGCCTAGCAAACTGTATGCAACCCACACAGAATAAGCCTACATAGACGTAGCTAGTCTAACTATTCAGTGACGTCATATTTTCCGACACCTGTGCTTTGTTCAGCGCAAGCTCCTATTACACCAACAGTGCATGCGTGTCACATGACTAACACTCGCTGCTCATACAGTGACTTCTATAGATTTCCACATGTGCCTATTGAACTATGTATCACACACTTTTATGAAGCCCTCTGATAAAGTGCCAATAAATGCACATGCAATTAATTTTAAATGAATGTGTTCTAATTTTTTGAAAAGGGTTCTGCTGCATATTTTCACAATCCTAGCCATAGTAGCTTTTTTCCTTCAAAAGGATAATCAGCCAGGATCATTGTAATCATGCAATACCCCATTCCTGGCAGATATAACCTAGAGTCCACAATACAAAATAAGTGAGTACAGTTATCTGGTCTGGTGAGCTTACTGTGTTAAGCATAAAGGACGAGATGAGCTTACTGGGGTAGTTCCTGCAGCCTCCTGCGGTGGACCCTCGTCTCCACGTTCCATCAAACTTGGTGGTGGCCCACTTGGTGAGGGAATCATCCGTGAGGGCGTCCGGGGTCAGGTTGCAGATCTCGAGGCGCGAGTAGTGCCGCAGGAACTCGTTGAAGGACATCCTGGGTAAGATGGTGCATTAAAAAGCGGCATATTCAATATAATTTTTATATTATATCAATTAACATACTTGAAAAAATGTTTTTACCCGGTTCAACATTTCATGTTTGCATATGTCATTTTTAAAATTGTATTTATGTATATATTTAGCTATTGTTATTGAAAACTATACTGACAAGTTATGAAGGCAGGAAGGGGAAAACAAATTGAAACTCACCAAAACTCTCCATCTTCTTTGCGAAGACTTAGCCGCTCACGGTCATCATCGCTGACGTACCGCCACTCTGAGGAGCTGTGGGGCACAACATACAGATGTCAGCAGGTCAAGGAGTTCAGGGGGTGGGGGTCGTAGGCCATGAGTAAAGGTTCACTGACTTGTCACTCCAGGATCCAGTCCATTCCACCTGGCCCCAGGGGTTCCTGATACGGATCAGTTTGGTCATGTCTCCACGGTATTGCACCTGTAGGAATCAACAGCTCAGTCTTATTTGAGCGGTAGCAGCTAGCGAGTTGTCACATAAGAAATATAAAATTCAAAATTCAATTGGACTTACAGTGCATTGCTTTCATGACTCACAAAAAGAGCAAACTGATTATGTTGATATTAAGCACCGCAGATGGTTGTTTTTTTTAATGTTTTTTCCAGCCCATTCAGGTTGTTTTTCAAGCTTTATTTATTAGGGTTAGTGGAAACAGGTGAATATGGGGGGCAGACATGCGGGAAATACGCGCCATTAAGGCATACGCGTGCTTTCCAGTGCACTGCCTAACCGACTGAGCTACTGGGCAGCACCGCAGATGGTTGTTCAAGTGGCAGATAGATTCATGTTAATTGAGGTATGTATTAAAATGGATTTTAGCATGTCCATTATCCAATCAGTGGCCAAGAGCTACTAAAGAGCTACTGTGCGGAACGATAATTCTATTAATAATTTCCTATTGCTGGTGAAAATAATAATCCGCTAACAACACTAGCCGTGTTCATAAGTCAGGGAATGTGGATGCACACCAGGATTATTTCTATGCTTACAAGACATCCTAAGGAGTTTAGACTTATGAATCAACGATGAACCACAACCATTTTTTTTACAAATATATTTTACTTTTACTTGAGTAAAAAATGTGGGTACTTTTTCCATCTCTCACACATGTCAATGTTACACAAATACATAAGGATCCTGCTTGTTGTTCCGGAGTTGAAGATGGAAATAGCCATGGGAATGAAACTGGGTGTACTGGAGGCAATTGTCTGGTAGCACCTCCCAGAGGGCAGTAAGTGAAAGGCGTGTGCAGGGTGGGTGGGATCCGGGGTGATTTTGAAGGCTCTTAGAGTTGTCTCTTCAGTTCTTTATGGTGGAGGGATTCGAGAAATCGTAGGGATGTGGCAATGATTCTGATTTTGGTCAGAGCTGGCCTTTAGGACATTATTTTTTGACTGAAAAAAAAACATGCTCATTTTTATGCAAAATGGAAAAATGTTAAATACCAAGCATTTTTTTAAAATGTTATTTATGTGAAAACTTTAGATTCATACATTTTCTATCTATGTGGTGGTGTGTCTCACCAGGTCTGCTCCAGTCACAGAGTAGGCATGGCCTTTCACCAACTTCTGTCTTGTCACAGCTTCAGAATCGCTGGCGCTCGTAATCTACAAAGCAGAAAACGTTTTAGGCTATAGGACTACACAACATGAAATATACAGATCATAAACTAAACTGCATTGATCCTGGGCGAATATAGAGTATACAGGTATGGGTAATTTTATGCTACACATGATGTAACACACAGCAAAAGAAAAGCATACATATTTATTTCTTCACAGATAAAAAGGTGAAGGGATTCAGAAATTATGTTCAAGACTGTAACCCGCAGTATAATCTGCACCACAAAAAAAATACAAAAAAAAAATAAAAACATGATAGAATACACCAAACAAAATAAGCCAACTTAACAAGCTAACTTAACATAACAATTTTATTCACAAAGTAGAGCTATGCAGTCGGTGCCGACTGCTAAAGGGATATACCCGAAACGTGATGGAAGCATCAGTAAAACCCAGGATTATTGTAGTCAGGCCTTATGTAGGAATTGTGTCATCACCAGGGCATGGTACAGGGTGTTTTTGTCAGGGTCTAGGAATTGGAACTGTCCAAATTTCCCTTGGGACGAATACAAATCTTGAATGTTGACATATATAGAGTGTTGGCATACACAATTCTCTGCAAGCGTTATCAGAAGTTATGGATAAAAGAAAAATTTGGCCATCTTTAATTCAGCCATCTTGTGAATGCTGGCTCAGCTGCATCCAATCACAGCGCACCCAGCTGTCGTGAGATTGTTTCCCCCACCGGCATAGGTATGCTGCAGGGCTGCCTCTCCACTCTCCTTTACACCAACCCCGTCAATAAAATGGAAAATGTTGCTTGCGCCCAAAAAATAACCCAAAAAAAAAAAGTCTGCGTTTCCCGTAGAACACGTGTGGTGCTACAAAAGGTAATGTCATTAAGCTGCTCATACGTCAATGGAGCAGCCAAGCAGCGAGCCCCTCCTGAGGGCTTTCTGGATGATGTGGAAGAGGTGAGGGTCAGGCCTGGCCAGTTCATGGACCTCAGCGATGCCTCCGGTGAAGTCCTCGAAGCCCTCTGTGGTAGAGCCGCCACTCAGAGCTTCGTAGCAACCATTCAATCTATAAAAGAAAAAGAACATTTTCATATTTTGTTTTCTGAAGGGAAATGAATGAAAATGCCTCAAAAATTAAGCCATTATTCCAAATGAAATGCATTAGATTGAAACTGCATGAGTTACACAAACATCAGAAAGCTATGATTGTGTTTGTGGACTGTCCCATAGCTTGAATCACACAAAAAAATGTCAATGATTATACTCTAGGGGGCAGTAATGTCCATGCCTGAAAGAATTCAAGCATTGACAGAATTCAGAAACGCACCAGGACAAGTAGCCCAGCAAGGCAGAACCAACGCATCTTCCACGCATGTGGGACCAGACCCAATGCAACATCTAGCAATGTGCAATGCATGGACGATGCGTTGGTTCTGGCTTGCCAGGCTACAGAACAAGTAGAGTATGTAACGTTGTAATGGTAAAAGTTTGAAAGGAGCCAAAAACGGCTAATTTTGTCAGGGTTAGGGGTGGGGTTATGGTTAGGGTAGTGGTAGGAGGTTAGGTTAGGGGCTAGGATTTAGGAGGGATGGATCGCTTTCAAAAGTCACACACTATATCACACATCAGAATAATCCTGAAATCTGACCAGAGGACCAAAAATGCCTTCTTTATGCACAGAATACGAATTAAATACATGACCATAACCATGTAAACATCTTAACATGATTCTACAACACACGTTGTAACATTTTAATTGGCTGTTTTGTATATGTATGTATTGTTTTTATTATTTTTAAACTTTTATTATTACTTTAAAGTTAAGATTTTCAGAGACAACTATTGTATTGCATCGGCAAAATAGACTGATATTCGGCCACATCAAGACCAGCATTCGCAGCATCGGTGTTAATCACCAAATAGTCTGCCAGACCTTATTTCATGTAGTCGACAAATCAACATGATTTATTTTTGTCAAGATAAAACATGATTATGAATATACAAGAGTTTACTATATATTATAAATAAATTATATACTGTTCATTATCTGTCAACATACCAAATATAATTACGGGTAATGGTAAAAATAATTTCAAAAATAATGCTTTCACTTTTTTAGATAATCAACATTTTTACATTGTGCATAACATGACACTGTATTTCTGAAAGACTTTTCAGAAATAGATAAATTAGTGTGAAGTTAAGTAATTCCAAACAAGCAGATATAGAGGATATGTACGTTTTAAATAGTTTAATTTTCCTTTGAAAACAGTTATACAACCTTTTCTATAGTCTAGTAAGCAACCACCTTCACACCCACCACCACCCCCTGTCAACCACTCATGCATTTCCAAACAACGACAACCAGCCCACGTCTATAGGCTGTGCAGTCCGCACACCCGTCCATTTTTAAGCAAGACATACAGCACTAATCCACCTCCCAACGCCCCGCCCACACACACACACACTGGCCAGACAGGTTGTACCAGCAGGTAATAATGCAGGGAGGTTCCCTGTCAAAACACACAAGGGTGCTAGACAGCAGACCTGAGAAAGCTCTTCTGCAACAGCAGCAAACACACACAGACACAGGCATGACACACTGAGCCCAGAGTGCATTCCTGATCAAACCTCCAACTCCACCCTCGGGACCAGCACAGGCAGGGTATAGTAGAGGGTGCATATTCTGGAAGGTACAGGGCTTTGTTTTTCAGAGACAATGAGATACTGTAGTCACCCCCAAAGGGGGAATTAGATTCAGTTGATTCAGAAAAAGATGTATTGTTTTAATCCTGAGTCCAAAGATGGGGCTCTCTGTGAGTGGAAATAATTGTGCTTAATTACAAAAAAGGACACCTTTTAAAGATATTGTAATAAGAGTAAATTAGTAGACTTTTTGGACAAATCCCCATAGGTCGAGCAGTGGCGCAGGTTCTAATCCCCTCTCCGGCTTTTCTGCAAGGTCTTCCTCGATGATTCATCCCAGTTTACAATTTCTTCCTGTCACCATCACTCAATAAAAAAGAAAAACAGAAATTACATTTTTTTTTAAATCCCACAACTCTAGCCCTAGTAGCACCATATGTTAAGTACTTACTTGGCGTAGGCCTTCTCCAGCAGGGCGCTCCAGAACTCGCGGTTCTCGGCAGAATGAACAAACAGCAGCTCTCCATCTCTGACGGGAAGGCGGTCGTCAATCACCACGTCCACCCACTCCCCGTACTGCCAGAACTGTGGACACACAACCTGAAGCTTTGGACCAGCACTCCAAACAGCATTGTCCTTTACAGCCATTCGATCAGAGGATCTTAAGACAGGCAAAAGTAATACACAACACTTGGAGACCCTCCACCGATGCTTGTGGTAACCACCTGTGAACATCGTAACCATTAAGGAGTTGCCATTGGTTTTAACCCAGTTATTGTGTCAATTATTTTCATCCCAAGAAATGTGCTCTGATGTCTGAGACAGTGTCTCATGCTTCAAGTGTTCACAGTGTTTTCAGATTGCAAGTTTTCTTTTTGTCAAAGTAGTAGTTTCAAAGTTTTAGTCAAAAAGTAACCACTTTCCAATCTTACCCATCAGCATACTAATGGTGTGAAGATATTTCAGATTGTTTTCTAGACACGTAGGGAGCAAAGCTATTGCAACCCATGATTTTGTAGTAAGATAAGATTTACACACGTTTATGTGTGCCCCATATTTTGAATACCATAGTTGATGAAATAATACATCAAACTGGAACAGGTTCCTTCAGAGCCCCATTGTATGAGTGGCTACTTAGCAAATATACTAGAAGACAGCACTAGGACTACTATCAGTTACCTGTCCAGAACAGTGACTAAGTTACTGACATAACTAGTAATCTAACGCATTACTTTATCCAAAGAAGTAGTCAGATTTAAGTTACTTACCCGAATCACTTTAGTTACGTTAATATTCTAGAACGCTCCTAATTTGCCTTCAAGGAAGGCAGAGTTAACTCTAAAACCTACTTCCAACAAAGTCAGTAAAAATATATTTTTTAAAAAGGTATTTGGTACTTGCTGGATATAATGAAAACTAGCTGAAAGTAACTAAAGTAATAAAAAAAAAGTACTGTAATCCGATTTAGTCACTTTTAAGAGGAGCATTGAGTAATCAGTAGTCCGAATACTTTTTAAGAAGTAACTATGGCAACACTGGTCCTGAAATAAACATGTGATGTAAGCGACCTTTACATAATTTTAATGTGCAGAGAAGCAGCACTAGTTTAACTTTTAAGAGTGCATTCAGGTCTTTGGAGTCACAAAATCTGTGCCACCATTTAAACCAAAGACTCTTCTGAAGACATTGTTTTTCATTTTATCTGATCATCATTCTTGGGTAGATGGCACAAGAGATTATGAGTACTGAGCCTTGACTGTGAACGTTTTTTGTATTTAAGAAAATAAAAGTTAAAATCATTGATTGCGTGATTAATTATTTTTTCATTATGTTTGTACCAAAACACATAAGTACATCAACAAGGGTTAAAAATATTCTTATTTTCTTCTCTAGTGTCAGTTATTATTGTTGAGCTGCAAAGCTAACTCACACTTGACATTTTTGAATTATTGTGTCATGCGAGTATTTAAAACACAGCAGCTGACAATTAACTCAAATTGAGCGTGTTCATTAACTCCCTCAGATCCTAAAGATGATCTGCCAAGGATTTGGGGAAAGCCGGCGAGACACAAAGTTGAGTCATCTCTAAAAACAACCCACGCCTTCGGTACTCAGCAGCCTCACCAATAGGCTCAAAGGCATCATGTGTAATCCTTCAGCCCATGTGCTGTATCACTAATCATGTTTATTGTTGGCTTCCTACCCATCGAGAAACATGCTCTGAAATAAGCCACGTCTAATGACAGCACTTTAAAAAGTACCAGAGTTAAACCTCATAAAGTCTATGATTTAAACATTTGTCATGTCCCAATAGAAGGATTCATCGATGTCTGAACGTTTAGCACAATTTTTCTATGTGTTTTTAACAATTGTGAATGATATTGTCTATAAACTACAAGTCAGTGGTCCGACTTAACGTCTGAGGGCAGAATGGCTCCAACAGTGCATTACACATGAAGGGAACTTCAAGAAAATCATTTTAATTTTGTAGTTGAGGATTTACCATACAATCTTTTATTGGGACACTGTGACCGCTTGAAAAATATACTGTGGAAACATTCAAAGATAACCGATCAACCGCCAGGTATAATATTGAGTGACTTAATAAATCTCTGAAAAGAATAAAAAGTAAAGAGTAAAACTTTATATCCATTAAAAAAGGAATTGACTATACATTATTCATTTAATAAACATTCTCCCAGTTTCTGTCATTTTGTGTGTGTTACACTTCATCACACCATGACGTCAGCAGGCGTCTTTGCGTTCCTCCCCAACGGAGTGCTAATCCAGTCCATAGTGAATATCCAAGCCATTGCTATATTTTCAGACCTTAATTAATACACATGGGGATTCACCGCAAATTAAGTTGGGTGGGAATACATCCATTTCATTGTTTCATATGACACAATGGGCTCCATAAGACACAGATGTGAAATTAGTGAATGGAAACTATCTCAAATTATTCCTTTTTCTTTTCTTTTTTTTTTGAGTGATTTTTTTCCCGGTGTGAGCACCATTCTCCCATTGGAGACAGGGTTAGTGTGAAAGTGGGGCGATTGAGACCGGGGGAAGATCTTGAAGAAATGTCGGCGAGGAGAACGCACAACGCTGCCCGTACCTGTGAACTAAGGCACAGGTACCCTACCAGAGCTGCATGCAGTAGTCTTACTGACTGCGCCACAGAGCCAGCACAGCAATATTTCTTCAAAGTACAGTACGAGTCGGTAAATGAAAAATAGAATATACAGAATTGATTTGAAGACTTGACGCAGAGGTGCTTGCACGTGCTCTGCAGCGTTACCTGAAAGTGGAATATTCCGGCATAGTCTCCATCCTCAAAGCTCTGCCCATGAGGTACAACGCGAGCTAGAACTTCTTTGTTGAGTGTCAGCGACGCAATAGCAGCCAACAGCCAACAGTCACCTGAGTACAAGACACACATAGCCACACACCCGGACAATGAGCTGAAAGGACAGGCCGGTGAAGGGGTTTGTCAATGGAGGGTGTGTTCATTTTGTTGTCCAAGTGTGTGTTTTGGTGGGGTCAGTAAGGTGTATATTTCAGTGTTTCTTTATGTTGTGTAACTCGATACCGAACATAGTAAAAGTAAGGAATTGTAGGTCAATCACTGAGCCAGTTTTCTGGGTTCCCAGTGGCTATAATGAGCATTGCGATTCTTTGCCCATGTAAGATCACTCATTAACAAGGACAGATCAGTAACATTGTAAGTGTATTCAGGTTTACAATTTTAAATGAGAATTCCCCTAAACATCCTATAGAATGTCATAAATAGCCTGATGCCGGTGTATTGGAAGATGATGCAGAATTCTTGGGGTTTTCTGGTGTTTGTTTTGTTGTTCTTGTAATGGAAAGGACTGGCCGGATCACTTGCATTCGTATGCCTAGAAACCTAGCACATCCTGAGAATCCCAGTGAGAACATAAATTCCCAAACAAATATTCTCTCTTTTCCCTTTTCTAACATCAGGCTGCAGTGAGTCAGTGATCGCCAGTATTGCCACCCATGACAAGCAGCATCTATACTGAGGTTTGGGTGTGGGACATGACTTAACCAACATGCCATGTACTTGAACATCTGGGTGTGTTGGGATGTGGTGAGTGGATTACTGCAATCATACCTGTGCAGTGCAACAGTGTGTATGCATTAGGTCAATATTGTGTGTGTGTTGTGTGGTGTGTGGCGTTTGTGTGTACCTAATCCCCCCTGGCAGATGTCCGTTCTGGTAGCTTCTTCCAAGATGAAGCAAGGAGACCGAGTCAACTCCTAGAAGAAACAACAGTTTGACACTTTAGGGCTGTACATTTCATTGTTTTGAAATCAAAGCCAGATATTTTGTTCAGAGGATATTGCCATATTGCATATACATGAGAGCAGTACAAAGACATGGAATATTAGTTGGGCATCAAACAACTCTCTCAAGAGCAACAGGTAATGAAAAAGGTCAACACAGAAGGATGAAAATCAGTGCATAAGTTGGCACAGGTGACATCCCCCTGCATTCAGTAGCATCACTGCACATTTCATTATGAAAATTCTGTGGCAAACTCCCATCTACCTCAGACTAAAAAGGAAATCGCCTTAACAATTCATACTGAAAGATGTTCTTTCTTGATCTTAGCGGAGTCATATACATATCCTACCTCCAAGTGTGCACTCACCCTGATACTTTCTGGTACTTTGATAAAAGCAACTAAAAAACAACAACACTACATTCGATTTTCACATAGGAGATATAAAGGGAGAAATTTAGAAGTGATTAGTTGCTGCCATCTTCACCCCTATTTGCACATATTGTGTGGGCACAAACAGGAAATAGATTTCTATCGACAGGGAAGAGCATATTTCAATATGAATATCCACTGATGTTTTCGTTTAATGCAGCACTTGGTGAATTTTTATTAGAGAGTGACTTAAGAGGTACAACTACGATTACTGCCGATACTAACGCTACTGCTGACCAGAAATATTTAATTCTCGATGAAACAAACAAACAATGCTTTCAGACCACTATACTAAAATTACGATGCCAACACATTGTGGGAAGTCCTTGGGGAATAAAGATATCTACCGGTTGGACTGAAGTCTGTAACAAACCTGAATAAAGATGCCAAGCAAGCCGATAGGCAGAGATACATTGTATATGATCTTTAGGATGCGTTATGTTGGCCTTTCAGAACCCAGCCGTCTAAGTCTGTTGGTCGGCGCCATGCGTGTTGTTTGCAGAATGCTAATGAGCATCATTAACTAGAGCATTTCAGGGCAGACACTGCTTCAGGGAAACTTCCAAAGGCAAATAATAATTAGGGCTATGCAGTCATCTCCGACTGCCAAAAGATCCCCGAAATGTGGTGCTTCCAGTCCCCCATCATTCCCACCACTCCTTTACACCAATTTATAAAAATGTAGATATTAAATAAAAAATATAAAAAGAACTATATGTATGCAAATACATTAGGAGAATCAATAACCCCAGAAATATGACTGCATCAACCACTTACCACCTTATCTATCAGGGCATTCAAGGGCTCCCCATGTAGGAGCTACCATTTCTTTTAGAAGGGGCTTTTACATAATGTATGGTAATTATTGCATTAATTGTTTACATCATTCATAATATTTCATTTTAATTTCACTGGGTGACCTTATTTCATCTTTTAGGATGTATAATCTGCCGAGAATATCCAATGAGCGTTCAGTCCTGTGGTATGGCCAGACTGGTTTGAGCTGACAGAAAAACAACAGTAACTCAAACAAACACGCGTTACAACCGAGGTATGCAGAAAAGCATTTCATTACGTCAAAACTTGAGGCAGATGGGTTAGTCAGTGTGTGTGAAAATTTGCAGCGTTTCACAGCGTCAGAGCAAATGTTCAAAGCTATAATATATGCTAAAGTACGGTCCATTTCAATAGACACACAACACTTGATGTGTTTATTCTCTCAAGACAATGCACACAAACTTCATGTAAATGTGCCAGATAGCAGCCCGGCGGATAATTTCATATGCAGTCCAATAGTGGATAAGAAGACATGCAAGGACAAAGATAAAGACATAGGTACGGTTATTAAAACCAAGCCATGTGAGAAGATAAGACAGTAAGAGGAAAAAAACAACTAAATATATTAATGCATTAAGGTCAGCTCCAAGCCATGCTTTAAACATGCCTCTTAGGTAAAGGTGGCCAAAGATCAAATTTCCCCTTAGAGAAAATGGGTATTGTATTACACAATGCACAACACCTAATGGATAGTGCATTATGGCTGATTTTCCAAAGCCTAAACATACCTGTTTATCATCGCTCGAGTTGACAAAAACATAATCAAGTCCTTTGCACAATTGCCACAGATTTTTGAAAATGTATAATAAAAATATATAATAAAAATGTATAATAATACGAGTTTCAACTAAATCTGTACACAAATAGAAATTAAATATGTAAACACACACACGTAAATGTAAACAAGTGGTGGGTTTAGAATGTTTTCTATTCGTCTGCCACGCCCATATTGAGACTCAATAAAATAAACAATAGTGATTACTGCTCAGTACATTGAATAGCAGCTTTATGTATTTTTAAACTTATGACAATTTTGAAAAATGAGTGAGTGTGCTACTGCTCATGCAATATACTCAACTGTGGACATGGATGACTTCTAAACAATTGTCTGATATTCTTCATTTCAGGTCAATATGGTATTGCCAGAATTGGCAATATAACAAGAATAAAACATTTAATTAAAAAGGTTTTAAATCTGTTCCCAGATTACAAAATGCTGATATGATTGGTTCACCTTCACCATTTAACAATTTTCAGTCATCGTAACATATATAAAAAAGGATATTCAAAATATGACATTAATGGTTTTGACAGCACTGGAATTAACTTTTGAGTGACAAGATACACAGTGACCCAGAGGAATTCAACAGAGGCCTTCAACAATAATCAATATAATTGCATAATTATATAATTGTCTATTGGCAATTTTCTAGTTCCTGTTGACTGTCCACTGCCGTGGTGAATATCGATATTAGGCCTATAGACAATGTAGTATATGTAAGTATACGAACAGCATATTTGATGACTTACAACGATGATATGGTAATGCTACTTGGAACAGTATTGCATACGCTTTTGAAATATGATATGCTGCTATTATCCTCCACAGCCAGCCACTGACTAAGCAAAGAGCCATTTATCCGCGGAGTTCAGCAAAACACCTACCCCAGGTCTCATCCACTCCACGCCCCGGGTCTTGTAGGAACCGGGTCCCAGCTCCTTGAAACCGAGGGAGGAGGTGATGGCAGGAAATTGTGAATCTTCAAACAGCCTGCCTCTTTCCAAGCACTGGTCCTTGAGGGCTTGGTAATCTTGATTCAGGTACCGAGATGCTTTATCCGGTATGGCGCCCACGCCGGACCGCAGCTCCCGCTGGTGGCGCACGGTGCATGCGATGCCCGACATTGCTGTCTGTTTGTTTGGTCTACAAGTTGAAAACGAAGAGATATACTAGCCGTCAGAGTGGAATTGTGTGGACCTAACGGCGTGCCGCGGAGTCACCAACAGCCCCGCACACTGTACTCTACCAGCGCCCCCGCCGTTCCCGCCGCCCCGCCTCGGAAGGGGCGGGGCTTTGGGATGTAACAGGTGAGACAGGTGAGCTATCATCGCATCATTGCAGTCACGAGATGGGCTGCCTTGTTTGTGAACCCCTTTTTAGGATAAGGATGATGTCACTGGTGGCGTCCTTCCTTCGTACAGACTCTTTTCTCTAGGGATCGTTCACAAAGTGGCAAAATAAATCATTTTGAAGTTATTTTTTGGCGCAATCACTATTTTATTTGTGAGGATCAGGGTTGGGATGGGTTACTTTTGGATTACTTTTGAGAAATTACTTTCTCAAATAATGTGCCATACACTGCAGGTGTTCAACTCATATTACAGCCTGAAACCACCCTAAATTTAATAAATTAAAACATTTGGAACACATGACGTTTTTGGTTGAAATTATTTGATTAAAGCGTTTTTAAAGTAATCCAACAGTAATCCTATGTTGATAATCTTATGTTCTTAATTTATTTAATTCAGGATGAATTCTACTTATATTATGAGTTGAACACCTGCAATGTATAGTAAGTTATTTAGTAGAAATAAAACAATTCTCATAAGTAATCCTAAAGTAGCCCCTCCCAACCCTAGAAGTGGTCTACTTCTTACCTTTAGAAGTTTGGTGGATTGCCCCAATGTAGGACACAGCCTAAAGTGAGACACCCCTGCTGGTGTCTCTGTCTCCTCCGTAAACTATAATGAATGTCAGAAAACTACGGTAAAGGCACATCTCTAGTATAATGTGCCCAATATCAGTTTAGATTTGAACAATGAAAACTGATAGAATTTTGAATTTTTGTTGAAATTTTTAAATTGCTGTTAAAGAGTAGGCATATAAACAATTTAAACCAATACATCCATGAAACGTTTTATCCTGCTGTAATTATTAAATGTTTGTCCAATATAAAATAGTGTAAAATGTTGTATATTTACATACATATTTACACACACACACACACACACACACACACACATAAACACACACACACAACAGGGAATTGCCACCTTTCTCATAATGCACACCTTACTGGTCCATCATTATAGAGAGTGTACGTCCTCACAATGACTTTAAATGATTTGCTAGTAGTTTGTGCCTTAGGGTGACCAGATGTCCCACTTAACGCGGGACAACGTTTTAGCCTCATTCCCAGTTCTGTTCTTTGTCTTTTATTCCTGTGTGGTCGAGCATAGTGGCACGATCCGTATTCAACATTTTAACGGT